>JARJLU010010348.1:0-55091 GCA_030272975.1 Sparidentex hasta
CTTAAAAGTGCTTCTTTGGTCATAATTATGCATTTACATGAAGGTTTGACTCATACACATTCACAAATACAGCCTAGGTTGCTTTTTGATGAGAGTTTCACTTTTAACTCCATCTCATCAGAGCACCTAGCTGCAGAGACGGACCTCTGTAAGCACATGCACATGAGGGAATCTCAGCAACAGAAGTTCATCTTCTTCATAACTTATTTTTTCCAGTGAGGTGGCAAAACATATTTAAAAAGAAATGTATAAACGTTAACTTATATATTTTAAATGCTAACAGACTCTCTAAGAAATCTATACAGAATTTTACGTGGGGAAGTTTTCAATTGATACAGATTTTTGAAATTGAAAAGTTTGTAATTCATACAAAAATGTAAAATGGACAAGTAAATCAATAAGTTTTTCAAAAGTCAATTCTTTGAAATCTTTCTGTGATATTACAAATTTTTAAAGTTTGGAAATATGAAGTAAAGTCAACAAATCCTTCAGATGCTTATTCTTTTAAACATTTGTGATGCCTTAATGAAATGTATTTATTACACTGTTAACATTTTTTAAAAAACTTAATACGATGGGGTAAATCTAACTGGAAGACTCTCAGCCGTTTATTGCATCCTAGGTCAAAAATAAAAAAATGACCAAGATTATTATGTTGTATTAAATAGACAAATTTTTATGTTTCAGGTCAAACTGGTCACAGCCATTTAAATCTACAAACCATCTATGATTTCAAGAATTTACACTTCAGGACGTCTGTAAGAAACGCAGAGTTTAGACTTTGAATACGTTTACGGTCCATGTTTAGTACAGCATATTTGAACACTGTTGATGTGACAGCGTCACAGCCTCATGTCATTCTGGTACTCTGCATCTGCAATCCCTGAACCGTCTTTGGGTTAACTAACAGCAACTATACTTATAGCAGCAATTAGCTTATTAATTTACCTGAGCAACAAATAATAATAATAACAACAGAAACAATAATAATGATATTAATAATATTCCATAAACAACCAAGACTTGAGACAGTTTTACCAAAAACAGTGAATAAGTTTACAAAGTTGTGTTTTATTATTACTATTGCCATGGTTGTAGCTGAATATACAACATGAAACAGTTTGACACATGGTCCTGCCTTTGTGGGGCTTTTGATTAGAGTGTGTGTGTGGGGGGGGGGGGGGGAGCATGTGCGAGTCCAGCAGGGGCGGGGGAGCCTGACATTTGGAGAGAAGACACTTTGCTGAAGCAACAGCTCAAAAGAAAAGAAAAATCTCAGCAACAAACGTGCTGGTCAAATAAAATAAGACTTGTCTATTTGCTGTTTAAAAAGTAAAACGTGCCTATTTGCTGCTCATTTGGACAAACACTAGATCTAAATTTGTCATTGTTGCCAGACAGAAGCTACAAAAATGGGCAGAGTTTGTTTTATGCTTTATATATCAAGATATAACAGATTTTGGCTGACTGAGGCACAGAAATTATACATAACATATTCAGCTTCGTGTTGCCTTTCAAATATGCAAATTATAATATTCCACAACACGGAGCTATCCATCTGAAAGGCAATTACAAACTGTCTTCAAACGATACAAAGAAAAGAGGACAGAACTTATGCTATTCATCAATATGGCTAAGAATAAATAAAAAGGTCTGCGGACACATGCATTAATAGGCTACATAAGTCAAACAGACACTTATTATAAAATTGAAACAAGTGAGAGGATTATCATGGCTGACAATCAAAATTGCTTTGAGTTAAAATCACTACCTGGTTAAGGTTAAGGTGGTCACAGTTAAAAGAAACCCACGTTGACTATCAGTAAGAAACAAGTTTAGTGTGATAGCATTATACTTACCTAGTTGAAGGGTACTATATAAAAATCTGCCCGAGGTTCAGACTTTTATTGCTTAATTATTCTATGCAAGGATTAGCAGTCAAAACTGTGACACAGATTGGGAAAAAGAAAGATTGTGTACACCTCACTGGATTTAGAGGTTCTAAGTGAAGGCAGAAAGGCGAACACTAGTCTTTTGTCAAATAAGTGGTTTTATGCAATTGAGGTAGATGCAAAAATGTATGTTTGTGTATGCTAAGTGTGTTTCATCGCTAAAACCACAACCCATAATGTCAACTTATGTTACTGCAGTTTTGTACTTTTTTTTTCCACGGTTTAACCTGTGAACCAACCAAGGCCACAAGAAGGGGTACGACTGTGCATTCCATGCCAGTGTCAACATTGCTAAAATGGCCTGATGTGCCCATTCTGTAATAGTGAAAAGTAACCATGCACACAGTTAAGGCAGGAACACACTGGCCCAACCGTTAGATGTCTGAAACGTTTGGGGAGACACGGACGAGGTCGGGAACAAATATGTGTGGTGTGTTCAGCTGCGTTGGAAGCTTTTGGAGCCGCGAGGACGTTGTCAGTTCCGACTCAGCATGCTTAGTCTGAGGAGGAGGACGAGGGCTGTCAGATGTCTGAGCCATAGGATTCTCTGATTGGTTGTGTGCAAGCTGAATGGCCGTTCTGATTGGCGATGTGCTAGCGAATCAGAGCGCTGTGTGGGAGGGCGGAATACTATGTGAGGTTTGTTTTTCTATGCACTCTGTTCCGTCATTCCCGTTTTCATGCTTTGCAGTACTGGCACGAGACTAGTTGTTATGTCCGTTCAGGACGAATTAATTTAAGTGCGTTTGGTAATGCCCCGCTGCATGTTTAGTATGCAGCTGATTTTTATCTGAAATAGTTAAGTTTCGTTTTGACCGAAAGTAAAGAGAGTTGTGTGCATAAGCAGTAGGCGTAGGCAGCACGTCGAAGAGGTGTGTCTCAATGCAACTTTCTGACAAACGGGTCAGACAAGAGGCAACGGAGAGGTCGGAGAGTGGCCGGATAAGGCAGTTGGACGTCTGTGTGGGGGCCTTTAGGCCTCACACTTGGTTCAGGCTGATCTCACTGTGGTGTGATGCTTGAAACTTGTGCACGATGCATCTGCTTATTCTTGTGTTTGTAGTAGTTAAAATGAAGGCAGCATAGATGACAGCAGCCATACATCACTTTAGTGTCACCAGGACGACCCAACCCCTCTTCAGATAAAGACAAATGGTGGGAAAGTGCCAGAGCGAAACAGAAAACAGCTAGAAGCAACCCTGTTTTGAAGCGTTAACGTGAACATTTTTTTAAAAAATCCTAAAGGTTATGTTTGATTTATTTATTTTTGATTGATTTGATTTATTTCATTTGTATTTATTTTGATTTAAGAATAAAGGACAGACAAAGGAGAGATCTGTGGCTTTAGGCCATCCACAGAGAGGATGAAAATGGTAAACTGTGAGACTGGTCAGTCAATACAGGTCTTTCTGTGTCCAACACTTTATCACAGGTTAGTTAATGATGTGATTGAGTATATAACATGAGCTGATGATGCCTGTAGTTCAAAGTGGATAAAAAAAGAGCCATTTCAAAGTTGTTACTACAGTTTTTATTGTGAAAAGAAATATGGCCCAACACCTGCTTTTAGAAGCAGAAAGACAACTAAATGAAACCTGCTTTTATAATGGAGTGATTCACATAAATTGAGCTGACCTACCTTCTGATAATGAACCTTGGAGCAGCATGAAATAACATTGGATAAGAAAACTGACATTCAAAAAGGTAGTAGTGTGTGTCAGGTTAGTCCACTTTGATGGAGACTGGAACTGCCTGGACACTCATCCACCCCTATTCGCCCCCTTGCATCGCAGTCAATTTCATAATCACTTTTCATACACTCACACAGAAACTGCATGTGTGTATTCAAGATTTTATTTCTTTAAAGTCAAAGATATCACACCAAATAAAAAATGAAGAAAGAAACAAGTGATAGAAAGCCTCAGCAAGTGCCATCTCTTGCTTATCTATTGTCAGCCGCTTTGCAAAACAACGTCCAACTCGTTCCATGTTGCCATGTGGGTATTGTGCTCCTGGCTATCCGGGAGGCTATTGTTGCGTCCTTTAGTCCTGATGTTGTGTCACTCTGCTGTGCTGAGGTGGAGGGACAGGAGCACCTGATGCTGTGTCACTGGGGTGGTGGTGAAATATTTTAAAAGTACATCCGAAGTGACAAGAGAAGTATGTGTGACCACTGCATGTTACATTTTAATTTAAAAAAAAAAAAAAAAAAAACAGATGCTTGCTGTGTGATATACATAAGACTAATATAGACTAATAATGAAAATGTGATGAGAACTTTAACAAACTGTGACACAATAAACCAGATTACTACCCTATTACTTATAAAGGGATGGAAAACTAATAGCATTTTAACTGACAGACAAGCAGGAACACACAACCAACAAGTAAAATAACACCTGAACAGGCCTATGGTAGTTACGATGCATTAAACAATTTCCTTTCACATTGACATGACTGTACCTGTATCTTCTTAATGTTTTTCTTCCTGTTCTTTCCTTCTTTTCTCTCACTGGGTGCCGGATGCTTTCAGTCTTTTGGACATTGTAATTCTGCTACAATTTCAGTAAATCTCTCTCTTGGTCTTGGGGTCTTGGTGCAAGTACCCCTGGCTGCAGAATGCAGATCGGGGAGTGGCTCGATGTGGGTGGAGTTAAACATTTAACCCCGCCCAACATCTCCACATTGAACTGCAGTACACAGATCGCGGAGTGACTCAATGTGGGTGGAGTTAAACGTTTAACCCCACCCACTTGCCCCCACATTGAACCTCTGAAGAAGAAGGTTTGTCTGAGAGAGAAGAAGCAATACAGTTGGCAAAATCGAGGTAAGCAAGGTGTTTTATTTTGTTTTAATGTTCTACTTTGCAATATTTGTGACACACAAGGAAGGAAGTAACATCATTTTATCTTAAAATAAGTTATGCTCTGTATGTATTTGCATTCTACACCTTGATGATACACCAAGTTATGAGCTTTGTTATTATTTTTTAGCTTTTGCTAATTATTTTAGGCACGGCTGGACCAGTAATCTGGTATACCGAGCTTTATCCCGATAGGCCGGCGTACTTTTGGGTGGAAAATATCATGCAGAGTTTTCGCATGCATTTCATGAATACGGACACTACTGAAATGCTCTCAAACATACAAGTGAGTGAAATGCCCTCATACACACTACTGAAATGCTCTCATATACACAACTGAAATGTTTTCACACATAAAACCGAAATGCTCTCTCACACACAGAACATTTTTCATAAACTACTAAAAAGCTGCACCATATACTAGTAAAATGTGCTCATGCACACAGCTGAAATGCTCTGATATAGAATTGTAAACTATAACAGTTCAGTAGTGAATATGAAAATTTCAGTTAAACAGGAAGGCCGTCCTGTCACCTGACAGAAACAGGAAGACTACAGACAGGGAAAACTCAGCTTTTGATGAGTTTGAAGTACTTCAACCCCTGCTTCAACCACAATGTATGTTCATCTGATATTATTTGTTATATATATACACTGATACTGATTAAACTTGTTAACATGTTCATTTTGGTGTTATTTCATTTTTTTAAAAAAATATCATGACACAATGAATTCATTCATCACTAAGTTGGGTATTTACATGACAGATTATAGAGTTTAAATCTAGCGGTCCAAATGATCGCTTACGGCCATTCTAGTAGTGTTGAATTCTGGCCCTTCTAAAGACCAGCTGACACTTTCATCATGGGGGGATCCGTTGTGTGACAGCGGAAAGTCAGCAGCTGGATTTTGCACCCACGGTCAGTAGTATTAGTAGGTGTATAGGCAAATAAACAACAACCACCACCACGACCATTATTCATTGTATTATTACATTTGTGGAAAGTTATTACAAATAGGATTTTCACATTCCCAAAATCAAATCATTGCAAACGTAATAGTTATTACAAGTGTAGGCAATAGCATGTTACGTTTGTAGTAGGCAGCGGCTCTTACGTTTGTGGAAAATGTATTACATTTGTGGGTTCATTACATTATATGCTGCAGATTTTTATTAAATTTGTGGGTTTATTGACGATGTTAAATGACAATATTTGTCTCTTAATACCCTACAAAGCCTCCTGTAGGCCTGATGCAGATAGAAAATGAAGCCAAGAAATTATAACAGGGAATGTTCTACCTGCTTTAAGAGCCTATGCACACAGCGCAGGTCTTATTATAGGCTATAATATCTTTAACATAAACATCACTCAGTAGGCCTAGTGAGGGAAAATGAGCTTTATTTGTGATCATAATATGACATTGAGGACCCAACAATTGGCCTTCCTTTCCTTCTCAAACTATGTTGAAATTGCATCTTTAAACAGCCCAATTTTCAAAATTTTCAAAATTTCCCCGGACCCTGTTAAAAAAAAAGACTCTATCTGCGCAGTGATGCTGGTATATCTAACCACTTGTAATCTAGCATGTCAATATTTACAAACCAGTTATCAGATTAAAGTCACTTATCATTATTTTTGTCATTTTTAAAAATATATATTTTTGCTTTCTTCTTGTCTCGGGGAGTGATGTCATGTGTGCCACAAGTCACGTTTTCAGCACGAGCACAACTCATATGTAATAAAACAACAGTGGAGGGAGGAGAGAGATGTGTGTTTTCTAGCTTGAAATACAGTCATTATTTTGAGTTCTTGTCAGCAAAAGATAAGAATATTAAGGTTTGTTGTTCACTCTGTGCTGGCAAAGAAGTACTATGAAGCATTGAAGGAGTTTAAAGGGGCAATCAGTAATCAGTAATCAGATTACTTTTTCAAGGAAACTGAGGCAACACTGTGTGGGACTAAACCCGGATGTTTTGCACTCCTAGCGACGCCCCTGGTAGAGCATATGAGAGCATTTTAGTTGTATATGTAAAAGCATTTCAACAGTGTGTGCGAGAACATTTCAGTAGTGTTTATAAGATCATTTCAGTAGTTTGTGTGAGAGTGTTTCAGTAGTGTGTGTGAGAGCATTTGGGTAGTGTATAATAGAGCATTTCACTTGTATGTGTGAGATCATTTTAGTAGTGTGTGTTAGTCTATAATTTTTCAGTTCTTTATTTGAGAGTGTTTCAGTAGTGTGTGTAAGAGCATTTCACATGTGTGTATGAGAGGTAATTTTGAATAATGTCCCTGACTGCCCCTCATAGTTTTCTGCATTCTCCTACCTTTATTTTAATAATTGTTTTCTTTACTTTTGATTAGGAGGATGCTCTGCTTAGGGACACCATTGAGGCAGCAAGGTGGTATGGCACAGAAACATTCAAGGGAAAACTTTCCCATCCCCAAGTCATCACCATGGACGAGGAAGATATCACACGTATGTCTGATGGCCTGAATGAAGAGGAGACAAATGAACTAAGAGACCTGTACATGTTACATGAAGCATTTTGTAAAGAAATTATGGACGCAAGGCAAATGCAGGTGTTTTCTGTTTCTGAAAGGAAGTGAAAGATAGGAATAAAGTGTGTTCAAGTGTCAATGGCACAGACATCACTTCAGTTTCTGATCTCCTTAATGTAGCTGATATAACTGAGTGTACAAAAATTTAACATGTGTCTATGTCTATACTGTTTATCACTCTCACTTGGGGAAATGCTATGGTAGAATCTTTTTTTTTTTTTAAATATAGGCAACATGGATAAAGAATGGACTTACAGTAAAAAAGAAGACATTTGACAAGTTGAAAATAGGAAAGCCTATCCAATGCATGAACCTTTTTCATAGCTGTTTCTGTCTTATTATAGTTAGAAGCCCAGTATAAAGTCTTGATTTCACTACACTGTTCCAGTTCAGCTGGCCCTAGTTACACAGGTTTCGAGTTCAGTGTGAGCTGAACCTTAGTAAGAAGTTGTGTGTGAAGTTGCGAGGGCTCATGAATATATTAACATATTGCCATTTTTTATACACAAAGAGATGAGGTAATAATGTATATGGAATATTATGTATTGTTATTATTATTATGTAGGCTGGTATTTACATTTAAGATATGAAAAGAAACATGTTGTCTCAAAGAACTACATTTTGGCACCAGACCTGATCCTGATATAAATGATAATGAAAGGTGCCCCATACAAAAGCTTTTTATTTAATTACAAGCTGAACCCAGAGTTGTGAAACATCAAGACAGAGTTGATCAAACAATGCCACCTAATACATTTAACTTAATTATCAGCTCTCTCTGTGTATTTGAATTAAATCCAGATAACAGGTGAATTTGGTATTGAATCATTATTCCTCATATGCAATCAATACGTGGGTTTTATGCCTATCTGTCTGTAGGCGCTGCATTGATGCTTAAGAATGGGCTGCCTGGTCTCTGCCATCAGATGGCACCCGCGCAATCGGTGGTGTGAGTTAAAACCTTAATCCCGCCCATGTTGGTCAAATTGGTGATCTTACAATTGTCTTTTGCTTAGGTCAATAGCTGCTAGCAGTAGCTATGCTAATGATGTGTTTATGACATCTGCACCAACAGTAATACCACAGTGAAACACGAGAAGGGGAAGTTGAAAAGTTGTATATCAATGCTTTATGTTGATGTTTCTACTGCCCCCAGGTGAACAAAAATGTTAGGTTTAAAAAGTCTCCCAGTATTTAAACATTTACAGTTTTTTAAACCCATTTCTTGTGAGTTCACTTCTGCAGTATTGTTAACCAGGTCAGTGCAGCAGAAGTCAACGTGGACTAATCTGTTGATCACTTTACTTTGACTAGATATAAAAAGGCATTAGTCAACTACATCTCTTAAAATGTATGAGCTGCTTTCTACCTCAAACTCAACCACCTCAAAAACTCTGTTTATCAACAGTGACACATGCTGTAATTCTGTGAATTTTTTTCTTCTTTCAGGCATTATAGAATGACTGACAAAGAGTTAAAAACAAAAATGTCAATTTCAGCATCTGGGGTACATCATCTCTTGAAACACAGCCAAAATTTGATATGCATATCAAGTATTTTTGTTGTGAGATTAGTTGCTGTGCTGAGCCTCAGTGTCATTAAAGAGAAGTGTGCGTTGACAATTCAAAACACATGACACAAACATAAAGCCATTGCAAAATTAACAGGTGTTTTCATACAGGTTCTTTTATGAGACAGAAATGAAATGTATTTTTTCTGTGTAAAAACACAAACTGATTTAATCTATAACCCCGACTCTTTGATGAAATATGTGAATGTAGGTGTTATTTTAAAAAAAGAACATTCAGGCTTTTAAAGTTCTTCCTGCAGGCAGAGAAATAAGCAGGTGGTTCAAATCAGTCCCGCTGTGGGATAAAATCCCTGCATGAGCACTAGATGAGCTCTTCTCTGCCTGAGTGTCTATTCATCAGAGCAAGCTCAAGTATTGGCTGTCCTCAGTACACCCCCCTTCCACCAGCTGTCCAATCAGAAGCAGCAGCAGCTAGCAGAGCTGCCAGTATGAGGCTGCACACAGAAACAGAGCAGAACCCTCTGCATTAGCCCGCCACACTGTCTCAGGTAGGTCTACCAAAACACACACACGCAAACAAAAGTTTACAATGATTTTCATTTCTTTTAGAGTATAGATCCATACTGCATTATCTACTGAGGCTGCTAAAATGGAAATCACGTCATGTGTCGGTATTGATGTGGATGGAGGGATGCTGCAAGCCTCCCAGCAGACCACAGTTATTGGGTTGATAATATGCTGTGTATAGACTAGCTGCAGTAGTCCGTCCGTGTGTGTGTGTGTGTGTGTGTGTGTGTGTTTGTGTGTGTGTGTGTGTGTGTGTGTGTGCGTTTGGGGGAGAGATGTGCTTACAGTATGTGAATAAACGGTGAGGTTAAACTGTCCTTTTATAGAGTAGGTATTTATATGGTGATGAAATAATCTTCAATATATCAAGATACTGATTTGCTAATTACTAATTTTGTAATATTTAAAAAGGGTCAGTGATCTGAACATTTTATCTCCTTATGAGTATCTATTCATAGAGATATCTATAGCTACATTTGTACAGATCAGGAGATATCTGTCTATTTTTTGGGGGGGGGGGGGCGTCAGTAATTTGTGAAATCAGCCTTTTGGGTTTGTTACATTTTGATCTGATTATGCATGTATACATTTATATGCACCCAACACAACTCCATCTCCAGTAAATTTCTAATATACAAGGAATATACAATATACAAGGAATTCACAAGGAATTCACAAGGAAGTGAATCTTCACTTTCTTGTGAATCTTCACACTCTGATATCTAATCTGAATATTTTTTTTTACACTGAGTGTATTTCATTAGTGCATCATCCTGTGAGCACCACAGTATGGTGCTTGTAACATGTAAGCTCCAAGAATTACCCAAGACCGTCTCTGAACGAAAGGTATCATCTCACATTCCATTTGCTATTCAAATACTTAAAGCTAGTGGATGACAGTACACATGGGTGATCACTATATGAAACTCTTGATATTGATTTGGTGGTGAACACATAGCTGAATAGCTAGCAAGTCTTTTTGTTAAACATTAATTTAAAACAGATTCACTGTTTGCCAACCATATGCAAAGTTTTTGACAAGAATCATGCAAGCATAGCATTAGCTTTCTGGTTCATACTGTAGCTTAACCAAAGATTTTTATGAGCTGAGCATAATAGTCATCAAGTCGTATTAAAGGTACATCCTATAATATCTCCAAACCTTATGGTATTATCCAGATATTAGTCAAACCCTCAGGTGTTGCCAGGGAAACAGAGTAATTGCTTTTTGAAACTTTAGATTTTGAAATGCATGAATATATTTATGTATGTATGTATGTATGTATGTATGTATTTATTTATTTATTTATTTATCTATTTGCCTTTGGTAAGTGACCATGGTATAAACAGGATAATGCTCTTTGGGTGTCCCTAATCTGGATTTAATGGGCACTGTAGAGGCCTCCATTAGAATCACGATCCTGATAATCGACACTTAGGCACCACAACATGTCTATTAATTTTATCTAGTTATAAAGGCTAATGTAATGTAAGTTTTTGTTATTAAAAGCATCAATAGGATTTTTGTCATTAAATCCTAACAGAAGAGCCCAAACCCAACAATTTGCTGGTCTGTTTCCCATCACCTCTAGATTCCACTTGGCACATTGTGTCATAATGGCCCCGACATGGTCAAGACAAAGCACCAAGCCCATTGGTTCTTGCTGAATATTAAATTATAAAAAATAAAAACAGCTAACTGCAAAGTAGTGTATTTGTTTGAACTATGTCATTATAAACTGCAGTGTGTGTTTTAATCGTAATAAAACCCTAAGCAACAGTGTCTTTCACTGTTTTTGGACAACAATGGAGGAAAAATTAATGCTTTCTACTTGTCTCAACAGCCCCTTTTTCTTGATAGATAGTATATTGTGATGGTATTATATTTGCTGTTTAGCCTTCAACTGTCTTGCACAGGCTACTGCAATGACTGCATGAGAATTCTTAGTGTAAAGCCAGCATTTTCAAGGCTTTCACAGCCAGAAAATGAAAACCCTAACATATGTCAATGCTCGTCTGCAGCTCCAACAAAAGCTTAAATGTGCATGCACACACAAACAAACATATACACACACAGAGAAAGCATCTGTATCCCTTTGATAGATTTGTATCCCTCCTAGTGAACTGCCACTGATATCTCTTTCATATTTGTCTCATCTGTTAGAGTGAATCTTTGCATACAAGTGAATTCAAATTGAAGTGTATGTTTGTGTGTGTGTGTGTGTGTGTATTTCTGCTGCTTTAAAGAAAAGAAAACCCTGACAGCCCAGCTTTTCGTTTAGTGCTGTCAGGTTGAAATGTATCCAGAGGAAATCACCCAGTGCCGATGGAGGGTAAACACAAACACAATTTGTAGTTTTTAATGGTGGTTTATACAATTTACCACATTTATATATATATATATAGCTTCACCTAAATCTCAAAGGAATACATTCAGAGCAGAAGTTAGTGCTGTTCTGATGTCTTTTGTCTGACACTGATAACATGCTGGACTGTATTATTTTCTCTCTACATTGTGGAGAAAGACTTTCACAAAGGCTGTAAGAAACCTTTCCAAAAGTCAAGCTTCCACTGCTGTTACATTAACTCCATATCACTGATTCAAGAGGCATTTCATTTCAATATTCATCTTTCTCCAGGATTTGAACTAATTGTTTCCTCTTTCATTAAGATATCAGGCCTTGATTTGGAAGGTAAAAAACGATGATGCAAGCTCTTGTCCAAACCCACAATCTCAATGTGACATTTTATAAAGAGCAAAACATTTCGACTGCTACTCATTGAACTTAGAGATTCCTCATTTCCAGAGAAGTGGACACTCAATCTGAGCCCTTCACCAGAAAGCTCCATAAAACGCTCTGCCAAGGCCCAGCAGTCCCCTTGAATTTAATCAAGCCTAATCTAACATCAAACTTGATAACCCTGTATCACTCTCAGTTTTAAATCAACAAAAAACTGCTAAACCAAATTTAATGTAACCAGACCTGTGACAGCCCACCACTAGGCCAAAAAACAATGCAGATGGAAACCTCCATTGTGTTGTGGAAGAATAAAAGGTGTATAGAAAGAGAATTTTAAAAGAAACTGAGCAGTAGTTTTTGTAATTTTATACAGGCTATGTTGTGGTTTTTCACTGCATAGATGGGACACACACTTTTGATGGGAACTGACACATACTCTGTGTCTGTCATTATCAAATGGCCTGAGGAGGCTTCATCTCCACTCTCAGCCTCATCTCAGTGACAGTTCTGCCAATAGTCCAGTGCGTGCGTGCGTGCGTGTGTGCGTGCGTGCGTGCGCATTTGTATCAGTTTAACACTGTTCACACACAACACCATTGGAGTTTGATTTCACTCAGTTACCACTCTAACAAAGAGTCACTGTATGGTCTGTGTAGTCGTGTATGAAGTTTGCTCCATCTGTCTGTTTTATTTGGATACTGTCTTGATATGATTTCTGTGTGGATGATCTACATGTTGACGGTAGGTATAGCTACGCTCATTTGGGTAGGAGAGAAAGGGATAGATCACTTTGGCTTTGGAATTTATCTACAGCTATCAAATTAAGATGATTTGTTATTATAAATATTTCATTTAATGGTCTCTGACTAATCTTATATTTTTAAAAGTTATAGGTTTAAAAGATAGGATGGAAAGCAAATACAAATAATTTCTAAGCTGTTCCACTGTTTTGGCCATCAACCAGTTAATTGCTGTTTCTCCACATTCTCCCGGTTTTTCTGCAGCCTCATCGTGCCCGGGGTACTTGTTGTATACAGGTTTTTAAAAAGGCACATGTAATCATAGGCTAGAGTTATTTTACATTTTTGTTATTGTCAACAAATGCCGGAAAACTAATGATGCACTGGTCTGTCTCAAAATATTCAGGGTTCCTACACAAAATTCAAAAATTCACTGTAGAGTATTCTGACTATATTTGGCATCTGAATACAAATACTCTGATGTTAACATGTCGGGGGGAATATTTTAGCTAGTGACTACAGGGCACCGTCTCCCTAACTCCCATGATGGAACAACACATAATTATGTCTATATGACTGAATAGGTTGATCGTAAGTTGTCAAACAATATGACTGTTGCAGGGTAACAGCAACACTTGTACCTTTGTCTTATTGTTGCAGTATGGTTAGGTTCCGGCACTCAAATTAATTGGGTTAGGTTTAGGAAAAGATCAGTTAAGTAAGTAAGATGCTGATGTAATTTTCGTTTTAAATGTACTTACAATACCTGGGTAACTTACGTCATGCAATGTACTTAACATAATTCAACTACATTAGTAAGTTCAGATAACTCACTGGTAAATTGTGCGTTCACATTGTGTTTAAACAGCGGTCTCCTAAATGAAGGTCCTGTGTTTTCTTTAACATGACCATTAATTCCTGACTTCTTCCCTGTGGGGAATCTTTGCTGTTTACCGTAAAATACCAAATAATAGCCGGGGTGTTTATTTGTTTGTTTCAACCACTTAACAGACCAGGTGTATATTTGGGACCAGGGTTAGGGTTAATTTGGGACAGGCGTTAATTCCTTCCTCACAAAAATTTGGTATGAAAATATCACAAATTTCAGCAACTTCTCTGTGAATTCTCTGGCATCCTTCTGGGCAATAGTTGTCTTCTGCAAGTGAAGTTGTTGCGGCGGAGGAAACAATTTAGCCAACCAGCACTCGCGGCAAACTCCTCATCTCTGCTGTCACTCACGGTGGCGTACATTTGTTCTGCCATCTCCCTGACCATTTTGCGGGACACTCTCTCGTTGCGTGCCCGTTTGCTGATAACTCATTCCCGCATGTTTATCTCAAGCTCCTCGTTCCTCGCTCCTATACAGTATACTACTTTATCTGACTTGTTTCTTTGCTGCCATAATAATGACTTCAGCTGCTAGAGGTTGCTGAAGAACAAACATAAATATGGGTCTTAACAGCCTTTGAATACAAACACAATACTTGTTAGGATAGAGTCAATGTTGGGTTGCATCCTTTGATTGAATTCTTTATGAAAAAAAATTAAGAAAAATATAGAATATCTCTAATATCAAGAATCAACAATTTGAGACTAAATATTAAATGGAACGTAAGGGTTTGAAACTACAAATGTTCATGACACAGATACGTTAATGAATGTCTATGGAGTCCAAATGTTTTTAGTGAAGGATAAATCATACATACACTGTTGAGTATGTCCTGAATTAATCTTGTAGTGAATACACTATTAAAAACTCATGTCATTTCCCAGTGACCTCACTACTACTACTGGTTATGTAATACAATTTGAAACTTTGACTGTGATGCCACTTCTTTTTTTTAATACTCTTTATTTATAGATCATTTTCATCTTTTAGTACAGGAAGGTGAAACAAAAGATAAATACAAAACATTGAACAATTACCCATATTCAAGGTCCGGGGATGATCAGTAAATCCAAAAGACACAGTACAAAGTACTCAGTACGTGCATACAGTCTCACACATTGGCTAAATAGGCTTGCCATTTCTGCCACAGTTTTTTGCCTAGGTCTTTTTGGAGTCTGACTGAGCAGGTCATTGTGATGCCACTTTTTGAAAAATAATGAATTTGTTGAGTTTGGGAGACAATTTACGGATTTGCTGTGCTGTTAGTTGAGGCTACCAAATCACTTGCTCAAAGATTTAATGCTTGCATGTACAATAGGGTGCTATCAGCATACCAATACACCGATCTATACGCATTTACTAGGGGCGGCTGTGGCTCAGCGGGTAGAGCAGGTCGACTAGAGATCGAAAGGTCACTGGTTCAAATCCCGGCTCAGGGCTGAGTTGCATGTCGAAGTGTCTTTGAGCAAGATACTGAACCCCTCATCAGTGACTCATCAGTGACTAGCGACTGCGATGAGCTGGCGACTGTCCAGGGAGTACCCTCACCCTGAGACAAAGCTGGGATTGGCTCCAGCAGTGGAAAGGGGTAAGCGGTTACGGACAATGACATGACATGACAAGTCCTTAACCAGTGGTTCCTGGACAGAGGGGCACATAACCAGGGGGCGAAATCAAGGAGCATGTTAAAGAAAGAAGGGACAGCCAACTTGATACCTGATTGACAAATTAGTGAATGCTTTTATCATAACAAGTTTATCTGCCTCACCATCTCCATAGCCTTTACTTTCACATCAAGTGAGAAACTGATTTTGCTTTATAAATGAACATGACATTCATTCTGTACTGTAAACACATTCATCCATCTTAGGTTTCATGACGAAATTATCAATCTAATATGTTCATGGGCGTGTCAGACCACAGTATGGTGTGTTCCTTGCTCACATTAAGAAAGAGTTAAATACATTTGTCCACCTCATATTATCCACAACTGTGCACCCATACTCCAATACACAATATATATACACACACATACATACACAAGAACATGTGCATGTGGCAGACAGTGCCATGGTAACCATCAACAGTCCTGGCACTTACTGCACTGCTCAGCTGTCACAAACCTGCCCCAACCCACCCCCTTGTCACCTCATCAGCAGACTGTGAGATGTGATTGGGAGCAGTGATGTGTTCATGCTACGTAGGGAAAATGCAGAATACAAACTTCTTACCAACCACATCATCATTTTTGGAAAAATCAGTCAACTCTTTGTCACATGTGTAACACACTGGAATGACTTTGGAATTTACTTTGCAAGCAGATTCAAGATCACATCACAAGATTCTGTAGGGAGAAATTATTCCCACATGTCCCTTTTGGTATTATCACTGACAACAACTTTTCCACAAAAAATGTATTTGCCTAAAATAGTGACTTCAAGTAATAATAACGTGATATACTGACAAAAATTCCATCCACATTTTCCATTGAATTATGTTACATTAATTTAAGGGTCACATATAATGCAAAGTTTTTCCATCATGTGGATTCACTGTGTGTAAATTAAATGACTAGATGTGTGAATTATTACAGATGACAGAATAAGCTATTATATTTTGTATAAAATTTGAATAATAAACACTTAAAGATTCTTAAAGGGATCGTTCGTGTTTTTTTAAGTGGGGTCATATAAAGTACATACCTATACTCGGTCTGTTCCCTACCGTAATCACCGATCAGCATAGTCTCAGTTTGGAGAAGTAGAGAGCCGCTCCAGCCCAGATGCTCAGCTTTGTACTGCAGTGAAATAAACCACCTAAAACAAGGCTGACCTTAAAAATTATATAACAGTTCAAGTGCACGTTGTATAGGGAAAAGTCACACCGCTTTACATCGCCGTCAGACCGCCCTTTCTTTTGGCACTACATTTTTGTCAACCGTAGAACATCCGTATTCCTACACAGTTGCGCTAATGCGTAGGGATACGGAGGTTCGACAGTCTGTTAAGTTTCGTTTTTATCGAAAGTAAACCTGTCATCCAGCAGCTGGGCCTCACACTGTATTCCGCTGCTGGCAGATCACCTGTTGCCCAGATGCGCCAATGCGCAGGGATATGGGGGTTGTACGTGTTCTATGAAAATGACTGGAAGGTGTTGTTTATTCAAAGAAAGTGCTTTATTAGATCAAACACAAACACACCACAACCATGTACAAAACATTATCTGGCCAGACAACAAACGGGAAGCTCACAAGAAGCCCAAAATCCTACAGCACCCTGAAGTGTCTGTCTGCCGCCTCGGAGCTGTAGGTAACGGGTGGCATTCTGCCTGACTTCAGTCCATTTTGCAGACATCTGTGGTGTGTTGCCCATGTCAATTTCCAACAATTCACGGCAGTTTTCGGTGTTGTCTGCAAATTGCCATGTGCAGTTGTAAACCTGAACTTCCACATGCAGTGGAAATCACAACCATTTCACAACATCAATGATAACCCAAAAATCTAATATGTCAAAACCTGACTAAGCTGCTGCAATTTGAGATGTTGGCAGTGTTGTTGTAATCTTGTGCACTGGTAAAATACAATTTCAACATGTTTTTTTTTTTCTCTTTTTTTGCCAGACACAAAATAGTCCTGTGAGGTTTGATAGCCTCAGACTATTGATTATTATCAATAGTTTATCTGCATTAAGAAACTTCTTGATGGCCAACAGACGGAGCCAGGTGTTTTCTTCCATGTCATTTTTTAAATTGTTTTGCTTAGAAAAGTGTTGCCATTACAAATGTTTTGGTATACACGTTTATTTCTTTCAAGTGCCCTGGGACAACAAAAAAAAAAGCGGAATCAAATTGCCAAAAATTGGAAAAAATCATTGGCAAAAGGCTCTAACTGTGCCAAAACATTTAAAATATACAACAAAAGCAAATGTTGCCTTCAAATAACACAACTGAAAAAAAAAAATCAAAACAAATAGAATTTTGTTCTGTAAAAAACTTGGATAAAAGAAAAGCACTTTAAGTAGTCATTTCATTTGCTTTTCTTAGAGCTTGTTGGAAAAAAAAAGATTACTTTAAAAATAAAATAAAAAGGAAAAAAAGAAGAGAAGAGATAGAGGAGTGGGAGAGTGAAAAGGAGAAGCAGAAGAGGGGCAGAAGAAGCAGCAGATAAGAAGAGTGAGGAGAGAGCATGTCTCTCTGTTTTTATGACCTGCAGCAGGCGGACTGAAAAGGGCGGCCGGCTGACAGTATCACTCCTTCTCTGATCGGACTTTAGACTCACAAAACTTTAATTTAACTAAACTATTGTTTTAATGTTTTGAAATCGTATTTTATCACTCAAAAATAATTCAAACATGATTAAGACATAAAACACTTGAATATACAGTAGAACCAAGGATTTATACATATTCCTTCTAGTTATATCTTAACTAAACATGTCAGAGACATTTTCCTGGTAAATACAAAAATATTAAACACAAAAAGGAATGATCTGAAATTCTGTCCCCATCACCGAAGAGAGGGGCTGGGGAGACCAGATGTGCTTTGTCGTTATAAATTAATAAAAGAAGGTTGCTGGTGATCTGTTTATAGCAAGAAAAACAACATCCTCCCACTCTGTGGAGAGGAGAAGATCTGCCAGGTCAAGAGGTGAGGAGCTTTTAGGCCCATTACGCTGACAAAAGGTTAATCACGGCAGAAACAGGACCTCTTTAAGATGCGGAGATGAAAAGGCTTGTGTTCCTACATGGGATAAAGAAGCCTAAAAGTATATTCAGCTAAAACTAAAACACACAAAGAGCTTGCTTTTATGAGAAGTTTCACTCTGTCAAAGCTGCCTTCGGACACGGTAAATTCGGTGAAACTGTGACACTGCTTTGTTCGGGCTGGGACAATTAAAAATACAGATTCTCATTTAATAAAGACACAATTCCTGATGCAGCACCTGCAAAGCCGCAAATTTCAACACATCTCATTGTTGATGATTTGCAGATGGTTTATAGGGCTAAGCGGGGAGTACAACTGAAGGTGTACTTGGATCAAATGTTTAACTGAAATAGATGTTGATGAAGCATGTTTGTAGTCACACTTACCTACAGGAGTACAACTGAAGGTGTACTTGGATCAAAAGTTTAACTAAAATAGATGTTGATGAAGCATTGTTTGTGGTCACAGTTACTCACAGAGAGCTGGCATCAGTTAGTGACATTAAAGGATTGTGTCTCAAAAAGTCAAGGAATGAATTTAGTTAGTGATGGATCCTGCAGTGAATTGTAATATTAATCGAGATGTCTGTGTGTGCATGTGTGAACACAGCAATTGTGGGGTTCAGCTATTCATCGTGCAGGGACACTCGAGCAGTGTGTGGGAGGCAGACCTAGCCCTGCAATCTTACATAAGTACAGATATAATGCCATCTAATTCAGCTGCCTTTTGATGTGCTTCCTCTCGTTCTGCACATAATCCACTTAGAAACATTCACTCATCACAGCAACGAACATACAATCGCCCAAACAATATACACACATACACACACACACCACAACAATCTTCGTCATCACCCCTAGTCCTTCCAAAGATCTGATACATCTGAAAGTGTTTTTTCGCCTGGCACACATTTAAGTGCTGTCCATGGACAACGTCAGTGTGCTTATTGCACTTCATGATGTTACTGTGAATGTAATAACACAAATGTGACTTTGGCAAATCCTCCTGTACAAACCTTGAAGTGTTATTGAGCTTGTCCAGTGTCAAAGAATTAGTGTGATGAGTTCTGTGTTGAAGCAAATTATCTGAACAGATAAAATCCTCAGTCTAACCATTCACAGTTGAATCAGCTTATATGTTGTTGGGGTTTTTTTCTGTTTTTTTGAGCAGGTTTGGAAGGGTCACACAGGCTGATTCAATGAATAGTCATCATTGGGGAAATAAAAAGACATTTTAAATGAAGGGTGACACTGGAGAAAGACAAGATTAAATGGTGCAAAATATTCCAAGGGGAAGAACGGACACTGTCAAAAGCTGTTCCAATGCACAGTACTGCAAACTAACCCTTTCTTTTTCTTATTCTGTCTTTCCTCAGAAAGCTACCTCAGTGGATTTAGAGGCAGATGGAAAAGAACTGAACGAAGGCTGCAGCATAACTGAGAATCACAACTCTTTCTCCATCACCATGGAAACCACTGAACAATCAGAGCTGCCAGTGGACTATGAAGTGGAGGTCGCTGTGGGTGATTCACCTGAGCAGGGGAAGGATTTCAGTGCAGATGAAGCGCATGTTTGCACAGAAACATATACATCAGAATCCCCAGGGGAAAACACAGTGCTTGACAAATTATTAACTGACCAGCCAACTGACACAATTGAGAATGACAAGCCTGACTGCACTGTGACCAGTTTAAGCACTGAAATGCCATGTCAGGATCAGAAGGAAGCTTTGATATTAGAACAAGGACACGAAGAGCTCAACAGGAATGAATCAATCACCTCATCTGTGTCTGACACACTCTCTAGTGCTGACAGTGTTTATGAGAATGAGGCACATCGTAAGAGGCAGGACACTCCAGAACAAGATCCTGAGCAAGAGCAAGTCCCTGAGCCAGAGCAGTATCCCGAGCCAGAGCAGGACCCTGAACCAGAGAAATACCTTGATCCAGAACAAGATGGTGAACAAGACCAATACCCTGATCCAGGGAGAGACCCTGAGCTGGATAACTACCCTGAGCCAGAACAAGACCCTGAAGCCGACCTGTACCCTGAGCTTGACCACAACCCTGAGATAGAGTTATACCCTGAGCCAGAGTCTGATGCTGAGGATAATGCGCTAAATCCTGAAAATGATGGCTATCAAAGTCTTGTTATAGACACAGAGGAAGAACCAGAGGCTCATGACATCTTATTTGAACCACCCATTACAGACGAGACAATATTAGAGCAGCTTATTAGAAGAGAGGCTATGTCAGATGCGTCTAATGAGTCCTACCATGATCTCGACCCTGATGAAATAGAAGAGTGCCTGAGAGTTGAGATTGCAGCGACTTCCTCGGATAGTGAGGCCGACGAGAAATGGCGAACAATATTCTCCTCATCAATAAATAAAGAAGATGATGACTCATATTTAGACAGTCTTCAACTCAGTGCCCAGGAGCTCTTTGTGCAGAAAGTTGAGGTGACAGACTTTGAAGAATCAGACAACAATTTAGAGGAAGTCTGTTTTCAGGTTCCAGTGGAAGAAGTTCTGGAGCAACCAGAGGATATAATTTCCTGTCCTACTGCTCCACAAGAGGTTAAATATAACCCTTTAGGCCTTCAAGGTTTGTCCAAAATCTCTGAAGATGAGGGTGAAAATAGCAAAGATTCCAATCACAACCAAAACACCCACCAACAGCACATCAATGCAGATCAAAACAAGAAGCTACCTAAAGACTTCTGTGTGATACAGGAAACCAGGAGCGAGAATGTTAGCACAGAACATGTTGACTTCCAATTGGCTCGTAAGCAGTGGAAGGAAATGGAGGAGCAAACCATGAATAAGATTGTTTTACCTACAACGAAGCAGCCCAGCTTCCATGGCAGCCACAGCTTCATGTACACACCAGTCCGGAACATTGAAAGAGCCCAGAAAAAGACCCATGTTTTGGAGAACTTGAATCTAGTTGGGGATTATCCTCAAACCCAATTCAGCCCTTGCTCGGAGGATTCCGGTCTGGATGATTCCAGTTACAGGTCTCCTTACGATGACCCAGAAACACCAGTTGACAGGGAAATTCGCTTATCAATGGAGAGGGAGGAAAACTTTAGAAGAGAGAGGGGCTTCTCCAGGATGGGCAAATCAACTGATTGTGCTCCATCACGAAGTATCCCGAGGTCCATAAGCACACCACTCACACCATCATTCATCATCACCTCCTCACCCACTAAGGAACCACTGAAACATGAAGTGTCAGCAAACAACGTTATCATTCTCGACCCTAGCACTGATTTCAGCTCCAGCCCCCGACATGGCAAGGATAACGTTGCAGCTCTGGCTGGCGACTGGCACTCTGAGGACAAAAGCCCCAATGTCATCATCTTAGAGACATCCAATCTGATTATTCGCAGTGCCTCAGAGTTTTCCCTCAACAAGTCCTGTGAGCAGCCCCAGGAAAAAATGTTCCTAAACAACCCCTTTTTCAAGTTGCGTTCAAGAAGCTCAATATCACTGGTGGATGAAGAGATCAAGATGGTTAAGCAGAGGGAGGAAGAATTGAGGAAAGAGAGGGCGAATCTGTATGGCAAAGACAGGTTCAATACAGAAAGGATGCTGTCAAATCACATGGACACTTTGGCATTTGACAGTTCAGGTATGTCAGCAAAATACTGACCAGAGAACAATACTTTTTACAACATTATGTTTATTTTGTTTGTATATCTTTAATCAAATGTTGATCTTTTGTATTTGCTATAAGTTGATGTCCCAGTGAAGTGCAAGTCCTCCCCATCGTCCCCAATGAAAACAGCCTACAGGATGGATCGCTCTGCTTTATCCTGTGATCACAGAGTAAGTGCCAGCTCAAGCATTCTACAGAAACAATCATCAATTAAAAAAAATGCTGCATATATCTTTTAATATACTTGATGTAAAATGTGACCATCACATGTATTTATCATTGGAATTTCTATGTATGTATTCGATTTTAAGTATTGTGGCAAAATGCACCAATATTACCATGCAAATATTTGCTTGTCCAACCTTCAGCCTAATAACTGGACAAAGAAGGTAAAAGTGAAAAAAGAGAAGGTGGATGAGGGGGTGGAGGAAGAGCTTTGAAAGCAGGTAAACAATCATCTGTCTTTCTCAGTTTCCAGAGGTCTACACTGGAGGAAGACGCAAGAGTGCCATGGCTCTGCGCTGGGAGGCGGGCGAGTTCACAAAAAATGAATGAAGAGGAACTAGTCAATGGTTTGCCATATATGGGCATCAATTGTCAATGTTATACTCGTTCAAGTTAGATGCAGTGTTGCAATTGTTCGTTTCATGATGTGAAATAACCTAAATTCTCTGCTTCTGTGATGCTTTTGTCAAAACCAGCAAGGCGATGAGAATGTTTGTTGCAACACTAATTTGTACAAAATCCATAAAGAACTAAAACACACTACTGTGTGTTTTAGTTCTTTATGGATTCTGCATACTGTACCATAAAGATCGATAACCCTTGATTCTAATTAGATGGCATTATTTCCAAACACCAAATTTGAAATGCCCTTTCACTTCTGAAACAAAGCTAATAGCTGGAATACTGCTGGTTTTAGCTCTCATAAGGCTACAACTTCTACTACTTGTTGGAGTAGTAATGTTTATTTCAAGATTGATAAAGACAGTGCTGATACTCACTTTCTATTTAAACCAACATATGAATGAACAGTACCAGTATTTTGAACTATAGCAAGTAGTGGTGGTATAAATGGACAAACCATTTCTGATTGTTGCAGGTATCTCAAAAAACGCACTTTACAGAAGCAAACCCAGGTTTATGTGTCATGCAATCATTTACTTTAACTGCATGCCTCATTCTTGATAATCCCTTGCCTACTGAAGAACTATTTCAAAAGGTCTAAACTAGAAGCACAGAAGCTCAAAAAACTGCAAGTGGAGGAATAACGAATTTTAAAAGCATTATTCTCTGATTACTGTTTTGGCCTTATCTATAAGAACAGAAGTAAAAGGTAACACTGTATCTTAATATGCTACTCATATGCTGTATGTAGATATGAGTCGAATGTGCATTGAGGATACTGACTTGTCGGGTTAGAGTTAAGGTAAGGTTGGGTTGAGAATAAAGATGTATTAATTTTTTTTAATTTTCTTATTTATTTATTTATTTATGTATGTATGTATGTATGTATGTATGTATGTATGTATGTATGTATGTATGTATGTATGTATGTATGTATGTATGGATGTATGTATGTATGTATGTATGTATTTATTTATTGTGGATCACTTAGGGGCAGCAGAAACAAGCCATGAAGTGAAACTTCACCAAAACAAAGTTGCCAGCCATATAAAACCAAACCATGAGCTTATAGATCTTAAAATGTCGCATACAGCTGATGGAAACTGCTGATGGATAAAGTGTAGGCAGTTAACATTTATGAAAGCCACAGATGTGTTCAAATGTGTGCATGTCATAGGCTATGACACATAATGACACATCTACAGTATGCTCTTATTACAAGTTTATTACTTGACTTTCATCACTTTCAATGTGAAAGTGATAGCAGAGGAGTTAAGAGCGACAAGCCTACCAAGCCAGTGACCATAGTACGTGCCTGCGTTTCAACATTTGTAAGTATGAAACTACTTGATATTTGTAAGGAGACCATGTTGTTGAGTGACAAAACCAGTTGTTTTCAACGAAACCTTGTGACGTCTCCAGCTGTGTTTGTGATGTTTTTGTAACCCTAGAAAATGTCTTCAAACCAACATATAGTAATGTAATGTTGCAACATAAAGAAATATAAAGTTTAAACTTCTCTGTGGTTTTGCAGAAATGTGCTTTGAGAACATTTGTTCTGGCAGAAGGGTGAATTTATCACTCTGACTTGACACCTTTCATATTACTCGTAGTCATTTGATCAATTAAAATTATTAAAATAATGAATTTTGCAGGGGACCCACAAATTGATGGGGAAACAGATTTTGACAATACCAACAAAAAAATAGTAGCAACAATGAACAGCAGAAATATCCTTTTGCTATGGCTCAGCAAGGATCACTGACTGGAGGAAGCTAAATGTTTGCTTCAGCTAAATATTACAATGCATTTTTACACACAAGGACTGGGTTGTTTTGCATCTCATCCTTCGCAGTGTAGCAAGAAGGTTCTTCAGATTGGAAGAGAGAGTGACCAACAATCTTTCAACACACATATGACATGTGGATAGACTTGCAAAACAGCTAATAATGTACTGACAGTAAACTGAAAGTATTTGTGAGACATTTTTTTGCTGAGATGGCTGAATGTCAGAAACATGTATTGTTGACTCCACTCTTTGCTACACTTTTCTTGAAATTATTACTCTAAATTAGATTGTAAAACATATTTTGATGCTATTGTATGTCTTGATAAAGCAAATGGTACATTGCTCAGTGTATATTAATTGTATTTTCATACTATGCTTTCATGCTGCAAATGATATTTCAGGGTGAGCTGGATGGGGATAAAACAGCACAATATACAAAATATATCATGTCAATACATTTTAGTTGGAAAATATAGTTCACTCAGACGACTCACATAGTGGATGTCAAGATTTTACTGAAAATAAAATATAAATATTTTTTTCCATAGTGGTGAAGCTGTCAGCAACAGCAAGTACAGTTGCAGACTGGAACCTGCCAGCTGGTATGGATGTCTGAAATCTCATATCAGTGCTTTGAAATATTAAAATAATGTAAAGTATTTTAGTCTTCATACGATACAATAAATTAATGTTCTCTTCAAGTGAAGCTACAGTGTACAAACATTAACATCCCTTTGATGTTCAATCAAATTCTGATTTCTGTCCCCAACATTTAGCAACTCATTCAATTTTTAGGTAACATGGACAGGTAGGCTAGTATTTATCTTAAAGCTTCTTTTCTTTGTTGTTCCCTTTATTGGGAATTTTCTGACCACATAAAAAAACCTTTTTCTTGAATTTTAACCTTGTTATCAGATTTTATTAAAGAAATGGTTATCGTTATCTACAAAGCCTTGACATTTCCAGCTTCTCTGAAAATCATCCTCTAAGAGCTTGGTACTTTCTTGATCTTAGATTCAACTGACTTTAAACAACATTGTTTTACATCTCATGTTTGTATGCTTCAATGTTAAAGTATAGCTTACAAATCTCAAGGATTGCTTGCTTATGTTTAAACATCTGTGAAAAGCCCCTGTCTGCCATGATGTTTTGGTGCTTATTTGGCTCATTATGACTAAATATTAGGGGGCTTTTCCTTTTGTGTTCTTCATGCAAGTACTGAAGAGATTGGTGTGTGCAACAATAAAAGATGTATACGAAGAATGTCTGCTAGCTTTATTTGTTTGGATACATGCACTTGCTCTGAAAGTGATAGGTGTGCAAAGATTACATTTAAGCCAGAGTTTGGAACCAGAGGACAACTGCTGTATCAGCAATGGCTCATCTACTGGGGAATATAAATGTGCATATTTAGGTCTCTTGCTGGTGCTAGATAAAAGATCAGAAAATCTGAAATAAGGGTTAGGGTTAGTTAAATCTAAGATTAGATTTGAGATAATTTATCATGGACCAATGTGTTATGTAGATTAAAGCTCATTGGGCTACATTTTTTGGACATTCAACTGACCTGTTGTAGGATGCTTTGTGATGTGAACAATTTGGGTAATACTGTAAATCTTCACCTATTTTTCTCTAATGAACAACATTACTACCTATCATGTTGGACTTCATTTTAATGTGCTGTACAAAGTGACAATGGTCCTTCTCAGACCTGGTATCAACATCCATCCTGAGTGATCTGATAACAGTTGGACAGCTCACTCATCCAATCACATTAGTAGGTGGTCTAGGCCGCATGTAACCACATTCTTTTGGCAGTGTTTACAGACATATGCTCAGCTGCTCAACTGACATCCTCTGTGAAGCAATAAGACTCTTTAGTATAGTCATTTCCAACACTTTTCCAAAATATAACTTATGCTTTAGCACCTTTAGTCTTGTACATGACCAGGAAAAGATGATCATCCCCAGCAGCAGTTTAACAGTCAGAGGACCTGTTTGTCAATCAATGAATTTTGTTTGTGTTCCACCACAACACTGCATATGCTGCAAACAGTTTATCGTCACTTTTGTACATAACATCAGGAGGCTTCCTGGCATGAACACACACTTTTGTGTGGTACACGTCTGAATCTTCTTAACCAGATACAAGGAAGTGAGTTCAGTAACATACATCTAATGTTCAGGGTTAATAATATAACTAAGAGAACAAAATTTTCTGTTTTACTCAAATTAGGGTGAAAGTCTCTGGAGCAGGGCTAAATTTTAGACTACAAATGTCTAATTTAACAATAATCAACCACAGGTGAGTCTAATTATTCATTACACAGGTGTCCAGCAGACAGTTGACTATAAAAGGGTGTAGAAAACCCCTTCCCATTTCATGTCAGTAGCAATAGCACATGGAAGAGAAATGTCTCAAGACCTGAGAAAGAAAATAATTTCTTTATATTGCAAAGGTGAAGGCTACAAGAAGATCAGCAAAGCTTTACTTATCAGTCAGAATACTGTAGCAAAAGTAGTACAAAAACTTTAAAAAGATGGAATTACAACCATCTCACAAAGATGTCCAGGTCGTCCATGGAAGTTAACACCTCGACAGGAACGTCTTCTGATGAGAAGGGTCGAAGAAAATCGTCATGCAAGTTCACTGCAGTTATCCAAGGGAGTAGAAAGCCAAACTGGGGTGACTATTTCCCGTGACACAATACGGCATACACTGCAGAGGACTGACATGCATGGGTGCCGTCCCAGATGGAAGCCTCTCCTAAAGCCCTGGCACAAAAAAGCCCACCTAGATTTTGCCAGGGCCCATCCTGACAAGGATGAAGACTACTGGGACCTGGGAACCTGTATGGCGTCACAACGGTGAGGAATACAAAGAAAAATGCATGGTGCCCAGAGTGAAACATGGTGGTGGCAGTGTCCTTATGTGGGGTTGCATGAGTGCTGCTGGTGTTGGGGAGCTGCGTTTCATTGATGGTATCACGAATTCACAGATGTATTGCCCTATACTGAAAGAAAAGATCCTACCATCACTCAGTGTCCTTGGATGTCATGCACTTTTCCAACATGACAATGATTCTAAACACACATCTACAGTCAGTTTTGGATTTCTGAAGAAGAACAGGGAAAAAGTGATTCAGCAGCCAAGTATGTCTCCTGATCTGCACCCAGTTGAACACCTACGGGGAATTCTGAAGAGACAAGTTGATCATCACTCTCCATCCACCATCCAGTCTCTAAAACAGATAATTCTTAAGGAATAGAAAAAGATCGATGTAGCAAAATATTTCCAACTTGTTCATTCCATGCCTAGAAGACTTGGTGCTGTCATTAAAAATCATGGAGGCCATACAAAGCACTAGATTTAGTAGTTTTTGTTGTGGGGTGTTCTCATTTTTGCATCGCTCTTATTTGAGTAAAACTGAAAAATGTGTAATCTAAGTTAGGTTATTGACCTTACTTTCATGTTGTAAGTTTAACAGATGTTATATTAAACTTATATATATATTCAACATTTTTGAAAAAGTTTTTGTGTTCATTGAGATATTGTTTAAAATGGTACTTTTCAAAGGGGGTGTACTCATTTACACTGAGCACTGTATTGTAATTTAGATGCTGGTGTACACAGTCTGGCCTTAGTTCTTGGTTAGAAAAACTGCAGCTACTTCAGAGAGTTCCTTTATCCTTCTTTATCGATGCTACATGGACAATGTACAGGATGTGTTGAGTTGTGCTTTTCATTGAAATGTACAAACAAATATATTAATATGATATACAGATAAAGATGAAGTAAGACGACTGTAAATTAAACAGACACATATCCAAAGAATGCAGTGATATATCAAGTGAGGTTAAATGTTGCATCCATCAGTTCTGACCATGATTTCACCTGAGTTACATCTGGGACTCAGAAGATGTTGTAACAGAAGATGTTGTCATGGGTTTCTTCAGCTGGTGTAGGTGTGGAACTGGAACAGCAGGATTAGTTGGCCACTCAGCTGGAGGCTGGTGGAGGAAAGTCAGACCACATGTCCAGTGGTTTGGCTTCACTAGATCTGCCAAAGATTTCCCACAGGTGATATTGTCAGCAGGGTTCTCTTCTGAGGGAACATATCTCCAGTTGTCTGCTCCAACTAGCTCGAATCTCTGCAATCCGTGTCCCTACAAACACCTTGTACTGCTGAGATTTGGACTGGATCCAGTGCAGAACAGTCATGGAATCTGTGCGAATGGCTCTAATTTACATATGAATAGCAGCGAAACCACGCCTTGCCATCTCTGTGGGCTATATATAGATAGATAGATAGATAGATAGATAGATAGATAGATATAGATATATCATCAAGGACATGAATGAATTTATTGAAGAAAGGAACATTTGGTGTTGTTTTTTCAAAGAATGAGCTTTATTAGCACAAACACACAGCATGTACAAATCATAATCTGCCCACACAACAAATGGGAAACTCATGAGAAGCCCAAAATCCTACAGCACCACGAAGTGTCTGTTTTTGCAGACGTCTGTGGTGCGCTGCCCTGTATTTCAGAATTGTCTCTCATGTGTCTGCAGCGTGGCACAGTGCTCGGAGACCTCCCGGCTGCGAAAGGACAGAGGTCGCACAATCCATTCAAAGCTCCGGCAGGCCTCTTCGACAATGGCCGTGCTGCTAGCCTAGCAAATTTTAACTTCGTGTTCCCAGGAGAGAGAGAGAAAAAAAGAAAAGAAGAAATGATCGTTTTACATAACACTGGCCATTGCTAATGACATACACAGTAATTAATCCAGCATACTTTCATAAAATAAATCAATTCAAGCTAAAATTAAAGGGTCTATAATTAGGTTATACTGAGCCTCATCTATTTAGCTTTTCTTAAAATGAAGTTAACGCCTTTTAGAAAAAGGTCACCTGGGGTAAAACTCCCCCTGCTACCCTGATTTGCATTTGCGTTATATGTTAAATCCCACTTTTACATGTTAAATCCCACTTTTCATGCAGTGAGAGTCAGTTCAGTGTGCAGGATCTGTGCACCTGACAGGTCTGCACACAGCTCCAGGTGAGGTATTGACAGTTGTTTCTTCGGTGCTACATGAGACCTTGCCATCACAAATGCCACCTGTACCTTTCCTTCACTGTCTTCAATACTCATGTATGTTACAGCACCGTAGGCTTTCTCTGAGGCGTCACAGAAGATGTGTAGTTCAACAGGAGCATCAGTAGGAACATTAGTGGTGTAGCAACGTGGCAGTGTGATGTGTTGAAGCTGGGGAGCTCACTCTCCCACACTTGCCATATGGGGAGGAGACTGTCCACAATGGGCTCATCCCATCCTCTCTCCTTTCTTCACAGGGCTTGAACCAGGATCTTGGCATTCATGGTATATGGTAATATGAAGCCCAGAGGGTCGTACTGACTGGCTAAAAACTGATATACATATCTCAAAGTCGGTTCAGTCACTGGGATGGTTCGGTGTTTATAGCAAAGAGTGTCAGGTCTGCAGGAGACCGAGTGTTGAATCCTGTGGGTCGGTCTTATTTACAGTCAGCCCTAACTCACATCCTGCTGATTTGGCTTTGGGAGGTAGATGGGTGATGACCACAGGCATGATGCTGGACCACTGTCTCATATCAAAGCCTCCACTGGCTAGAAGAGCTCTCATCTTGTCAATGAGTTGTCTGGCTTGATCCTGAGACTGCAGAGACTGGAGACAACATAACATGCTTGCAGCACAGATTAGACCATATCTTTATTGCCCTCACTGTGTTCTTGCACATGACGTTGCAAAGCATAGGTTGCACAGCATGGGCTGCAGGTAGTCCCAAATGGCAAAACACTCATAAACGCCTGGGCAGCACTCTCTCTCACCATCACGCCACAGGAAGCGGAGAAGTGTTCGGTCTTCAGGGAGGAGGCATACCTGGTGGAACATGCCGCGGATATCTCCACTGATGGCTACAGCATGTTCACTGAACCTCAGTAGCACACCAAGCAGTGGTGAACTCAAGGTGGGGCCAGGAAGCAGGTTATTATTAAGGCAGGCTTGTTGATAGTTGAATGAGCAGTTGAAGAGAACTCTGGCTTTACCATTATGATAAACAAGATGGTGAGGGAGGAACCATGATTCCTTTGACCTGCTCATCTCATCAGCGTTGATCTTAACAGCATTTCAGCTTTCTCTAATTTGTGAATCTCCTCATTGTACACTGCAAATTATTCAGGGTTGGTAGCCAGGCGGCACTCAGTAGCTCTGAGGAGAGCCATTACGGCTGTGGGTGGAGTGTGGGTGCGTCTGGTTTACGCAACAATGGGGTAGCACAGCAGGACACACCTTCAACTGTGACTCTAATGGTCTTCTGCTCCAGTTGTTCTGTAGCTGCTTTATCCTCACCAGAGCAGGTCACCTCCTTACTGTTTCTGAATGGCAATGTGTCTAGCTTCCAGAGTCTTTCAACATTTTGATGTAGCTCTTCCGAAGGGGAGAGGAATGAACAATGAAGACAGCTGTTCTCACCAGATGAATGCTGTAGGAAGGTGGCAGGTCCCTGCACAGCCCATCCCAGAGCTGTGCATACAGCTACAGGTCCACCGATCGGGCCAGACCGGACTGGGGATACCAGGTGATCAGGTGCGGGTTGTCAGAACCGATGAGTAGCATAGGCTTGACTCTATTGTAGGAGTGCAATGGAACGTCTCTGTCTGTCAATGTTGGTAGCTTTGTTTCAGGTTTTCAGCTGCACATGATTGTTCAGCTAGATTCAGTTCTGCTGCTGTGAAGGCATGTTGAATGTTATGTTTCATCCCTTTCTTCATCTGGATTAACACGTTGAGTGAGACTGTAGCTCCCTTTAATTGCACCTTGTCCTGTGAATTGTCCTCAGGGACAAGATTTTAGGTTGCACGGCAGCTGGTAGTGTGATTATTCTTTCAGATCTGTCATCCAGAACACCACAAGTATTGAGTGCTTTCTTCCCATTGTGCAGACTTACTGGGACAACCTTCAGCATCAATCTACCTGAATGGCTATTTTGGTCTATGTAAATCATGCTGTGGGATGTACTCACAGTCAATGTTGAGGTAGTGCACTTGGTTATTACAGTAAGGGCAATAGGGCTTAAACTTGTCACACTTCTTGATGCAGGAGGTGGATTAGGTTGCTGAGCCCCATGGATTAGGTTGCTGAGCCCCATGGTTACCCAGTAGAATAGTTGCAGAGTTCACTCTTGGCTGCTTTGCTGATCTGCGCTCCCTGCTGTCAGCATATGTGGGTTCTGGTGGACATTCACTTGCAGTGTCTGGACTTTCCTCTCAAGCCATTCTGCCAGATCAGGAAGAGCATATGTCCAGTCACTGCCACTCTGGAAAATTCCCCTGTTGAAGCAGTATTCAGCAAAGGCATCTCTGAAGTTAGCAGGAAGCTTAGTGAGTAGTGTGTCGACATGAGAACAACACAGCAGCTCTGGAGATGAGGGACCTTGTATTGTGCTTAACTAGTGTTCCAATTGATGCTGAAAAATCTTCAGTAGCTTGATAGTCTCTGGCCTTCACTTGTGGAGCATTCAGGATGGCATTTAGCTCTCCCTGCACAAGCTGCCTGGGCTGACCATATCTTTGCATGAGGGCTTGCATAGCAGTAGTGTATGGCGTTGCACTGTTGATGAACCGCTTGGCTATATGAAGTGCAGCAGGGAATCTGAGGTGGTCGAGAAGTACTTGGTACTTGTAGTCTTCACTTGCCTGTGAGGCCCTAGAATGCTGTCCAGGCCCTTTTTAAGCAGCAGGAAGTTACTTTACCACCCTGGTGTAAAAACAGTCACTTTGGGTTTGGGATAGGGCTGAACGATATGGACAAAATTTCATATCTTGATATTCACGCCAGATATCTTGATATCTATACGATACAATATGACTACGGGTTCGGTGAAAACCAAGCATTTTTCAGAAAAATAAAGAGATTATTCCATCCATCCATCCATTTTCATCTGCTTATCCGACCGGGTCACGAGGGCAGCTGCCTGAGCATTGACACCCAGTCTTCCCTCTCCCCAGACACCTCCTCCAGCCCTTCCGGGAGGATTCCAAGGCATTCCCAGGCCAGCTGGCTGACATAGTCACTCCAGCGTGTCCTGGGTCTTCCTTGGGGTCTCCTCCCGGCGGGACATGCCAGGAACACTTCCCGAGGGAGGTGTCCCAGGGGCATCCAAAACAGATACCCGAGCCACCTCAGCTGGCTCCTCTCGATGTGGAGGAGCAGCGGCTCTACTCCGAGCTCCTCCCAGGTGACAGAGCTCCTCACCCTATCTCTAAGGGAGCACCCCACCACCCTGCGGAGGAAACTAATTTCAGCCGCTTGTATCCGGGATCTTATTCTTTCGGTCATGACCCAAAGTTCATGACCATAGCTGAGGGTAGGAACGTAGACTGACCGGTAAATCGAGAGCTTTGCCTTTTGACTCAGCTCTCTCTTCACCACGACAGACCAATACAACGACCGCATTACTGCGGCTGGCGCACCGATCCGCCTGTCGATCTCACGCTCCATCCTTCCCTCACTCGTGAACAAGACCCCAAGATACTTAAACTCCTCCACTCCTGAGGCAGTAGCTCTCCCCCAACCGGGAGGGGAGATTAAAGAGATTATTTTAAGCCATATACAAATGGTTGATAGAGAAATCATTACCAAATTATCACAAACTCACTACAGAGACAAATATATTTGAAGTAACAACAGTAAAAGGAGGGAGAAGATCAAATGGAATATGTGCATTTTTACAAGATGAACGATGACATCCTAATCTGGAGAGAAAGCGTGAAAGTGAGGATTGAGACTCGGCAGCTTCAGGTTATCGGTAAAGTACCAATGGAATCTACAAAGAAGTCAGAGATATAATGGAGCAACAGAGTAAACGGCAGCTATCCGCGCTCAAATCCACAGAGCGAGCAGCCGCGGTGTCCGCTCCTGCTGCCCCAGTCAGCCCCCGACACACCGGCCTGCCGCCTGCACAGCCACTCGGGAGGGGAGAGACCCCGGTGCTGCTGCAGAGGAGCCGTGGACAGCGATGACTCTGAGCAGCAGGAGAATTACAATATAATATATTTCTCGTCTTTCCCCTGATGATCTGAATAAGTCGCTAAATTTGTCACTAGTCGCTTTTTAGAAATAAAGTCGCGAAGAGGGTCTGAAAAGTCTCTAAATCTAGCGAAAAAGTTGCCAAGTTGGCAACACTGTGTGTGTGTGCGTGCGTCTCCATCTCCCTCACGCCCACCCTCGTATGTTTGTCATTGGTTGGCTTCAGCTGTCGATCCACAGCAAGCAATGAAATGAGGTTTGTAGTTGGCTGGCCTTAGCGATGCATTCAAGGGCAATCGTAAAAATGATGTTTGTTGTGACTGCCAGAGCTGTACATGCAGGGCGAGTGGGGAAATCTATATGGTTTATATTGTTTCATTTTCGATATTAATATCTTGAATATTCATATCTAGATATAGATACGATAACGATATATCATTCAGCCCAGTTTGGGAATACCAAACGATGAAGCAATAGCCATCTCTAAAACACCTGCAGCATTGTGGTCATCAGGTGGCCGCACAGGTGCAAAGGGCTTTTGAGGATAGTAGTGCTGGACAGGAAGCTGACAAAATCTGGTTGCACTGTATGCTGGTCGTGATGGAGCATGTGCAGTCTGGATCGGTGCGGCAGGAACTGCTGAGACTGCAGGCGGCACCAGTGAGGTAGTGGGAGTTGACTGTATCATGTTGACTGGAGGTACAGATTGTGCAGGCAGAGCCAGTGATACGGGGGCTACCTGGTCTGTAGCTGCTGATAGAAAATATATATATATATATGGAATCAGGCGGAATTTTCTTTAGATATTTTTTGTGTGACATTACCGGGCAGAGCGCATTTCCTTGCTCCTCATACAGCTCCAATGTCGTCACATTTGCAAATATTTCTACATTTCTGTTTTTTTCTGACAAGATGGTGTGCTGAGTGTATATAAATGAGAAATAAAATGAACTTTTTTGATTTTAGCAAATGGCTGCAATGAAACAAAGAGTGAAAAATTTAATCACTTGTATGTATGATAACGTTTCAGTAGTGTATATAAGATCATTTCACATGTATGTGAGAGCGTTTTAGAAGTGTGTGTGAGTGAATAATTTTTCAGTTGTTTATGTGAGAGTGTTTCAGTAGTGTATGTAAGAGCATTTCACATGTGTTTGTGAGAGGTAATTCTGAATAATGTCCCTGACGGCACCACATACTCTTGGCAGTCTTTGGACCTTGGTGTGAGGTCCAGGGAACTGAGATCAGTTCAGAGTCCATTTTGAAATCTATAATGAACAACTTGATTTGTGGGTCCCAACATTTTTGCTTCAGCAAAAAGTTATTTATTATTGAGTCATTTAATAGATGTAAACAGGTAGTAGTGTTTATGAACTGCAGGTGAGAAAGACACTGCACGTGTACGTCAGTGAGGTTGTTGTCTGTGCACTGTGCAAGGTGTGGGCCAGCTCTCTGAGCTTGCACACACACACACAGACCTGGTCTAGTGACAACGGGTTCTAAAGTCTGGTTAAACTTCACTGAGAGTCTCTTCACATTTGGTACTAGTGTGCGCTCTACTGATCCAATCATAAGTGGCCAGCTTTAGATCTGTTAGTTAACACCTGGCATTCACAAGTGTTACCAAACTGCCAGCTCTTGCCCTAATATTGCCTTAACTTTAGTTAATTATTCAGAAAATGCCAGACAAACATAAAACTAAACCTGAGAAGTTGACAACATTGTGGATGCTAACACAGACGTGAAACTCGCTGGATGGGGAAGAAATGCTAATGCTAGCTTCCAGTTGTAGGATGAGGCTAACATTTTAGCAGTCATACGTTTATTGAGAGCAGGCACTTTTGTGTTGTACTCCCTCTTTCTTTAAAAAAATTAAAACAACTATGGTATACACCGATTAGGCGTAACATTATGACCACTAACAGGTGACATGAATAACACTGATTATCTTTTCATCATGGCACCTGTTAGTGGATGGGTATAGTAGGCAGCAAGTGAAGATGTTGTCCGCAAAGTTGATGTGTTAGAAGCAGGAAAAATGGGCAAGGGATTTGAGAAAGTTTGACAAGGGCCAAATTGCGATGGCTAGGCGACTGGGTCAGAGCATCTCCAAAACTGTTGCTCTTGTGGGGTGTTCCCAGTCTGCAGTGATCAGTATTTATCAAAGTGGTCCAAGGAAGGAACAGTAGTGAACTCATGACAGGGTCATGGACAGCCAAGGCTCAGTGATGCACGTGGGGAGCGAAGGATGGCCCATGTGGTCCTATCCAACAGACAAACTACTGTTGCTCAAATTGCAGAAGAAGTTAATGCTGTTTCTGATAGAAGGACGTCAGAATACACAGTGCATCGCAATTTGTTGTGTGTGGGGCTGCATAACTGCAGATCCGTCAGGATGCCTATGTGCTGAAAGCGCCAACAGTGGGCACGCGAGCATCAGAGCTGGGCCACGGAACAACGGAAGAAGGTGGCCCGGTCTGATAAATCACATTTACTGATCATCACTTACATAATGTGGATGGCCGGGTGCGTATGTGTTGCTTACCTCGGAAACACATAGCACCAGGATGCACCATGTATATATATTGTGTGTATATATATATTTTCACTCTTGCGTTCACATGCATATATTTTTACTCTCGAGCACATACATTCTCCTTTCACACATATATTTTCCTTTCACACACATACGTTCTCCTTTCACACACTTATATTTTCACTCTTGCATCCACATATATTCTCCTTTCACACATGTATATTCTCCTCTTGCACACATACATTTTCCTTTCACATACCTATATTTTCACTCTCATGCACATACATTCTCCTTTCACACACATACATTTTCCTTTCACATACATATATTTTCACTCTCATGCAGATACATTCTCCTTTCACACATATACACTCTCCTTTCACGCACATATATTCTCCTTTCACACACATATATTTTTTCATTTTTAATGTAAAGGAAAATATGTGTCTATATATTAGGGATCGATCAATTATCGGTTGGGCCGATTATCGGCGCCGATATCCGGTATTTTGACGCATATCGACATCGGCCTTTTTTTAAACCGACGGCCGATAAGAGATCAATTTAAAACTGGGTTATTTTGGCTGTGATGCAGCCGAGCCTCTCTGTCTGCTGCCCCTACTCTGTCTCCAGCATTGTCCCCCCCACAGCACCATCTGATTGGTTACAGGCAGCCGGTAACAGCCAATCAGTAGTGAAAGCTGTGCATGCACAGCGCTCACACACACAGCCGAGAGGAGAAAAAGTTTAGCCACCACATAAAAGGAGATTCATATCCCGGCGCTGTCCCTGGTGGCTTGGTTCCGAAGGTAAGCTAAGGCAGCAGACTCTCCCGAAATTGTAAATAACATCCCAGTCCTCGACAACTCACAACTACTAGTAACATTACCGTGAGCCTGTTAAAGTTATATAAATATAAGCGGCAGCTCTGCTCGCTCGCAGTCCCTCCAGACGAGCCTGTTAATCACTCGCTAATATCAATATGGAAATAGTCCATGTGTGTGAATGAGAGAGTAAAAACCTAATAAAGTCAATTCAGTCCAGTTTTATTGCAGGGAAGCACGTTGAGGTGAAGGCTGATTAGCTTTTAGCGTAACGTTAACCCACCTGTCCACTCTGTCCTTCTCTGGCTGTAGACGCTCAGCAGACGGTAGAAGCCGTACAACTGTCTGTTCCTATGAAAAACATTGATTTTTAAAGTTTAGATGCTGTTGGCTATTTAGTGTTTTTAACAGTTTAATCACTCGAAACAAGGTTACAGATAATATTGATAGGGAAATAGTGATAAAAGTAAGAAGTGCGTGTGTGTGCGTGTGTGTGTAAGCCACATGAGAAGCACCGTCTGAGAGAAAACTGTAGGGCAATAAGGGCTTAATAAGTTATTTCACTTGATCTTTTTCTGTGTTGACTGAGAGATTACATGCAGCAGAAAATGACATATTGTCATGTTGTGTGTCCTGGGGCTGTCTTTGACAGTTTCTTGTAGAGAGGAGTAGAATATTGCTGTTCAAGACTTTAGACATCATGCAACTGCATCATAAAGCCTATATGAACTGCATGGTGTTCAGGGATGAATAGTCTCTATCATTATTGTTTTTTCAGCGATAGTTACATTCATCGTTAGTAATGTAGCAGCCTAGTTTTGAATGACAGTGTCCCTGCTATCACATGTTGGTAAAATAAAACATTTGCATAATAAAATCAACTACAGGCTTCCCATATGCTGTAGTAAATTAAGCATGATGCGTTGAGCATATGTCAGCATGTGGCCCCACTTTTAAGTCTCTCTCTTTTTTTCAAACCCTTATTGCAGATGGATAGACATAAGTCTATGTGTAAAACACTCAAAGTTAAGTCTTGCAGTTTGAATTATTCAAAATATTGACGCCAATATTTTCCCCTTCACTGCAAATGAATATCGGCTCCAAATATCGGTTATCAGCCTCCTTGACTACTAATAATCAGTGTCGGTATTGGCCCTGAAAAAAAGATATCGGTCTATCTCTACTATATATATCTGAAGAAAATGTATGAATGTAAAAGAAGAATATATGGGTTTGAGATGAGACTATATTTGTGTGAGAGAAGAATATGTGTGTGTGAGAGTAGAATATAGTTGCGTGTGAGAGAAAGTATAGTGGAAAAAGAAGTAGTTTAGTGGAAAAGTGCTGTGATTGGCTGTTCGGGTGGGACTCTACTTTTTTGGCATGTGATGGCCTTCCTTACCAGCCTTGTGTAAAAACTGAGAGCTAATCACTGAAACGTCTCTGTTGTTGGCTAAATAGCCCCCCGCCTCAGAGGACAGAGGAGCTGAGTGGATTCACTTCATTTTAAATGGAAATAACCCCACAACTGGAAAACTCTGACATGTAAGTGAAAACTACTGCAGACTGCTTTCCTGTGGCAGTACAAAGAAGGTTTAATGAAGATCAAGGATTGATTGATGCTCACTTCAAACTTGGAAGCTGTAAGTTTTGCCCTTCTTTATGATGCTTTACTGTTTATTTTTCATGTTAGCCTGTTGAGCCTGGCATCAGCACTGTCGGCGGCTAACCTGGCTAATTTAGCATCGCTGGACCTATGAAGTATTTAATTACTGAGGGACAGCTAAAGGAGGATGAGGTGGTGTGTAAAATGTCTGTATGAGTTTTAAGTTACGTGAACATGACATGAGCAGCACAGGTGTATAAGTTATATAATTTAGCAGTAACGTAAGTTACTGTGCATGGCATCACAGACAGCTAAGCCGTTAGCCTCATTGTGTCTCTCCCAGGCACAACACTATTTGTCAAAAGGTTTTACATTTTATCAGTCTGTCAGTTAAACAGTGATAACTCCTGAGGCACGTTTTATGATGAATGCAGGACATGAAACCATCACTACCCTCAGAATATCAGTGTTGCATTTGACAATGGATTACTGATTAAGCTAAATACCCCACATGAATGCTTCCATGATGTCATCCTGCATAATGTTTGAACACTGGACAGATGAAGAAAGATAAATTTGCCTCAAATCAGATTCATTTCAGATAATTTTCCGTTTATCTCCAGCACATCAGAATGAATGTAAATAAAGGGCAATATAGGGCGATATAATTGGCTAAATGTTAATTTGCCTCTATCCTCCATCAGCCATCTGACCATGGCAATAGGGAGTGAGGTCAGTACAAGTGAGCAGGTAAGTCATGGTCAAATGGCTGATGATGGACATAAGCAGCAACAATGATTAAGACATCTGCTCTAATGTAAATGAGGTGCTTGGGTGCATGAAAAAAAATCAAAATAGACCTTGTTTTTAAAAAAAAATCCCCCTGCAGAGGCCAGTTACCACTGAAATTGTATTATGGGGTGGTGTATGTATTGTTCTGCTTGTCCCTACTGTCAACAGCTCCAAGTCTCCCCTGTTGCTGTCATGTTGTCCTGAATTGCATTATAAACAACCCAGAACATCACTAGGAGAGTGTCAGTCACAACACAGATCATAATCTAAAGCAAATGCTCTATTTAATCAATCTCTTCCTCCATACTGGCAAACGATGATTTGTAATCATTTGTTTGCAAAGTGTTTGCTGCTGTTGCATATGTTTGAGGTGATTTTGGAGTAAACTGTAACTGTTCTACAGACAGGCCAACATACCACTGCAAGACCGACCCTGCAGACACCACCACATCTTTGACAGAGTTGACAAACATGTTGTGAGTTACTCAAATATCCCTTAATTTCTGTGTATACATTAATTAATTGCCTGTTTATTTGCTTAAACTAACACAGTCTAATTCAGTGTTTGAACTCTCTCTGTAATATTATTTTCAGGCTCAGTGGCAGTCAGTCCTGTCTCTCGGACAGTCTTAAGTGATGCGGAGATCCTCAGCCATCACTACTGAGGCCTTCAACAGTGTAATCCTGTCATTCTGCATACAAGCATGGTAGGTGCAACTACTGACAATATTGCTCAAAATAATTCACATGCCTACACTAAAATAAACATACTAATAAATGTTTCCTAATGTCATGATACTTCTATCAGGCCTGCCACATCAGCAAAGAGTGATCCTTACAGAAGGACAATTGAACAAAGAAAGTATTTAAATGTAATTGTCAACAACATGTTGTTGTCATTTGGGTTTTAATAGTGTAATCACCTTGACTTTAGTACTGAGATCACCATACCACTACATGCTTCCCCTTCATTCAAAACCAAATTTATGCAGTGGTTATGTGCATGGTTGCGATTGATTAATCATGACCGTATAATATAAGTAACAGTGGTTCTGCCATATTTTACAGATCATCAGAGTTTTGCCATTAATCCCTTAATAAGTAGTGACTCTGTAAGCATCACATATCAAACTTATTATTGTGTTGACAGATCACAATATATTGTATTGAATATTCGGTATGGTATTGTGAAAGGGGCACATTTGACACACATTTTAAAGCATAAATCAGGGTTGATATCCTTAAACGCTTGAATCTCAAAGTGGTGTTTTCAGAGTTTGAAACCACTTTTGTAACTGCATTACTGTCATAAAAATAGCTTCATAGTGGCTCGGCCAGGTTCTATAGGATGTCAGGTCTACTTATAGACTGGTTACACAGTTTTGAACAAAATGTTTGGGTGTTCCTTTAATTTTTCATCATTTTTTAGAATGCTGTCAAATAATTTTGGTTTTCTGAAGGAAACAGAATCAAAGGCTGCTGGATTTATTTGTATATATTTCAAGTACATATAAACAAATCCAGTTGCCTTCAGTTTCTTTGATATATCTATGACCTGGATGAATGAGAGTATTCACAGGCAAAATTTTGGTTGATATATATAGATAGGGATGTAACGGTATAAACATTTCATACCACAGCAATAGTGACCAAAATGATCACGGTTATTGGTATATACTGGGATTTTTAAAATGTCTTCAAAATATTGAAAAAAACACTGATATAATGAGAAACTGAAGTAATTTCACCAAGATGAATATTTGAATATAAATGTATTATATTTTAAAATAGTATCAAAAGCAAAACCTTATCAAAACAGCAGGCTTTCTATCTGTCATCGTGTCGTCTGCCACCAGTAGATACTGCTCCGGTCAATGGAGCTGAAATGAATGCAGCAAGAGTCGCCAAATTTGTGATGAACATCGTATTCACACCTTCAAACAGAGCTGCTGACTTCGACTAAACTGTCCCTCTACAATCGTATAGTAGCTAAAATATGTCCCAAAGGAAGCAACTGTCCTCCCTCCATCATGACTTCATGACTTCAATACACAACAAACCACAGACTTACATATATGTATGCAAGGAGTAGGGATGTCTCGATACAGCTTTTTCACTTCCGATACGATATCGATATTGCTGCCTTGAGTACTGGCCGATACCAATGTCAATCAGATACGAAAACTAAATCATACATACTTTTATTACTTATTTTGTAGTGTTGAATATTAGAAAAGGCTTGATCAAGTGATACTACTCAAACAGAGAACAAGTGTCAGGGACAGGGTAAGGAAAACTGACCCATTTATTGTTAACTAATGGGTTACATACATTTTAACCTTCAACATAAGAATATTCTACAATTGAATAAAATAAATAAAAACTAAATTAGAAGACCCTGAAAAATAACCTCAATAAATCCAATTTAAAAAAAAGTTATATTTTTAAAGTGCAAAATAACCACTAGTTAATCATAAGAATATTCTACAATTTAATACAGTAAATAAAAATTAAAGTCAAAGACCCTGATCTCAATAAATCCAATAAAAACAAATAATACTTTTAAGGTGCAAACAATTCAAGTTCACTTCAGTTATTTTTTACAGTCAGTATATGGTGGGAACAACTGAGAGTGGGAACAAAAAAACAAACAATAACATCATCACAACATTGTCCACTGTCAAACAGCTCAAAGTTAAGAGTCTGCAGCTCAAATTTCACTGACTGTGTCCAAAACAATGTGGTTATTGCTCTTAGTCCTCACTAAAAAAATAGAGTGTAAACAAAATAAACATGTCACTCTAATAACAAGAGCAGAAAACAAATAATAATCAGTCAGCTAATTAAACTGCTGACCACCCTTACTACTCCTCCATCTCCATTTTCTGCAGTCCGAGCATGATGTGGAGATTCTTTTTTGAGAAGATAACCATTTCAGCATGCTTTGCTGTCAGCCTGCTCCTGTGTTCCTCAATGATAACTGCTGTGCTAAAGAGCCTTTCACTCTCGACACTCGTGCAGGGAGCACAGAGGATATTAGCTGCTGTTGCTGCCAGGGTGGGGAATCGAGCTTGATTGGCTCTCCAGTAATGTAAAGGATTGTTCTTACGTTCAATAGGAGCCTCACAGAGGTAGCTCTCCATTTCACTGATTGCCCCTGGGGTGATCTGCTCAGAAGGACCTGCTGCTGCACTGCTGTCCTCCAGTATCTCATCAAAGAGGCTGCCAAGGCTGCTGCTTGCACCCTCCATCCATGGAATCTTGTTCACTAGCTCGGACACAGTTTCATCAGATGGAGGCGTGGTCTACAGCTCTTCTTCTACTTTCACCGCTGCCTTTAATGCTGCCTTTGCATGTCCAAGGTTTTCTGCGTTTGTGAAGTACCTGGCATAAATATAAAATATATAATATTTTAGAGCTTTTCAAACCCAGTCCCCACACATTCATGCTCACAGAAAGAAACACAGTCACAAACAGTCATGATAATCCAAACAGTGATTCTGTAACCCACTTCAATAACTTTATGTCACTATGGGTGCAATTTTTATTCATTATAATGATTTCTTCATCTGTAAGTTATTATATGTGCAAAATCTTTTGACTGAAACACTAGAACAGTACAGTTTTCCTCATATACATATTAGGCTAAATAAATGTAACAATTTAACATAAATTCCCTTGCCTGTCTTTATACCGTGGATCCAGCAGTGTTGCCACAGTGTAGAGGGGCTCAGATTCCACATGCCTGAAACGTCTGTGGACTGCATCCAGACGGGTACATGGACAGACGGGATGACATCGGCTGCGGTAGCAGAGGCAGCACTGACAAGAGTTGATAGCTCTTCAAAGGGGGTCAGAACCTTTGAGGTTTTCTCTAACAGCCCCTACTGGTTTGCTGTTAAAATGGCTGGCATTGTGTTCTTGTCTTCAGATGAGTAGACATGCAGTGGCTGTTTTTAATAAATGAGGCTGTCAATCATGTACTTGATACTGCTCCATCGTGTCTGGACATCCTGCTGGAGACGTTTTGGTGTGACGTTCAGCTCTATTTGTAGGTCTTCAAGGCTTGAATAAGCCTTGGGGAATGTTTAAAGCGGCCCACTATTTTTCTCCCGTTGGCGAGTGCATCACTTACAGCTTGCTGTGACAAGACCCCTTCATGGACTACAAGCTGAAGACTGTGCGCAAAACATCCTAAGTTTGGCACACCTAGCTGATCCATGGCCTTTCTCATATTAGCAGCATTGTCTCTTAAAATGACATGGACCCTCTTTTTGTCAATCTTTCAGTCACGCAGCATCTCCTCCATGGCGTTCGTGATGGCATTAGCTGTGTGTGAACCTCTGAACTCGCGTGCATGTAACATTGCTCTCTGCAATGTAAAGTCAGCGTCTAGCCAGTGCGCTGTCAGACTCAATAAGGACAGCGGACAATGGTCTGAGCTCCAGATGTCGGTGGTGAAGCTAAGAACATTTGCTTTCTCCACATGTGCGGCAATACACTTGTGAACTTATTTATGCATCTGGGGTATAGCGAGCACAATAAATTGGGCTACCTTTTCTGTTATAGCCAATGCCTTTTTGCAGTCCCGTGGGGGTTTGTCATGCTTTACAAAAGTTTCGGCCAGCATTGTTTGTTTGAGGGAGCCAGAGGTTTGTTGTTTCTTTGCCTCGGTAGACTTGCGAAAATCATCATGATGATTTTTGTGACGGTGCTTCAAATGCACGATGAGGTTGGTTGTATTAAACTTTCCCGGCTCTGTACCACCACGGGGAACTTGTGCATGACAAGTTTTGCAAACAGCTGCAACGTCTTTTTCTGACTCTATGGAAAAATACTGCCACACGGCCGACATCACTTCACCTTGCTACTTTGTTAGCAGTAGCACACACATGCTGTTGTTGTGATCACGTGGGCTCTGCATGCATCAAATACATAGAGCCCAGGTCATCGCAGCAGGTGCTGCTGGATAGAAGTGCTAGAGTGGAACAGAAGGGACTGCTTGTATCGGAGCGCTTGTATCGGAGATTTGAGATGCAGTCCGATATAATCCAATACTCGTTTTTTGGCTGATATCGGACTGATATCAATATCGGATCGGGACACCCCCAGCAAGGAGATGTGTGTAAAGAGTAAAAATATAAGTATGTGAAAGGAGAATGTATGTGTGCAAGAGTGAAAATATATGTATGTGCAAGGAGAACGTATGTGTGCGTGAGAGTGAAAATATAAGTATGTGAAAGGAGAATATACGGATTGTTCAGATGCCTTCATGTCTCGTTCTGCCTGCTCCACCCTCTGTCCCTCCCTCCTCCGCGCGTGCATACGTTACGTTTCACTGATGCTGGAAATATTCAGCACACTCCTCTGCAGAAATACGGAGTTGCAGGAGAGGACGTTAATTTAGTTTCAATGGCAGAGAAAATGCAGCCAGCATTACTTGTAACAGCTCACCCCGCAAAAAGGCAAGAAAAAGAAAGCCTGAGGCAGAAATGGCTGCAACGAAATAGGCTCTGGATAAAGAAAGACGTCAGACCCGAGTCAACATTGGTGCAGCGTTTGAGTGGTGGAGACAACTGGGGCATGTGAAGGACCTGAAAAGTGATGCAGAGGTTGCTCTCTTTCAGTTGGACAGGTAATGACTTGTTTTGTTTCGGGGGAAATTTGTTATTTTCATTAGATATGTAAGGTTTGCCAACTTGGCTACGTTTGTAGCTCATATTAGCCCAATGCTAACGTTAATTTCTTTGTGTGTTGTTTTTAGCCATGAGAATGGCTAATGAGTCAGCTCAGTTTCAACTGGATACAGCCCGCTGCTTTGCAGCTCCGATACGGTTTTGTTCCGCCTTCTGGCAGTCCCCACTGGTCAACACAGAGTGTTTTATTTTGAAAAGTAACCGGATGTTATTTGTTATTTCAGTACTTTATCTCCTGTCTGCTCCGTGCTAAATTCAGCTGAATTGCTGCGTCGTGCTCCGTCGTCCCCTTCTCCCTGCTGAGTCCCACTGCCAGATGCAGGTTCAAGTTTGTGGGGATGTGGCTTTGGATGGAGCACTGACTGGATGGTGAGGAGGGGGTGGAACTTAGAGGAGGTGCCACTTTCAAATCTTGCTAGCTCGCTTGCTAGCTCTCCAGGATTGTAGACCCTAGCTTTAAAGGAAAGGGTATAAAGGAACTTGAATTGAAAATAAATACATATTATAGCAGTGAGGCACAATACTTGCAGTTTTGAAAGCCAAGATGCAATATGATTTCCACAAATAAAGCATTAGCAGGATTAATCTGACTAAGGCAGGCTCTCACTAATTAAGTCTGATGCTAAGATGTTAACAAAAGTATTGGCCCAGAGGCTGGAAAAGTACCTGCCTCTTTTCATCGATCCTGATCAAAACAGATTTGTTATGGGATGTCAAGCTTTTCATTGTGTCCATTGTGTCCTAAACATTATTCATGCAAAGTCAGATTATCAGTGCTACTGTTGCTGGATTAGAGTTCTCAATGGGTTCAGGCCAAAAAAATACGCAAATGAGCTGGGTCAGGTCGGGCCTTGGGCTTCCTTTTTTATAAAACACATTTGCTTCGTGGGGAGGGGCAGACACAAACCTGACGCCGCTGAGTGACGTACTCACGCCGATAGCCTGTCTGGAGAGGATTTAATTTAATTTTTGTTCACGGCATATTTATTTATATAGGCTATTTAAAGTATTTCGGATGTTTGTGTTTAATCTTTTAATTTTAAATAAAGTTTGATTTGAATTTGTGTTTGCTTCTGTCTGATCATGATAACAAGTGTATAAGAATAACAATGCAGGCGCGCAGGGGGTTGGGTTTGGGCCGGGTTTGGGCAGACAATTCATGCTGGTGTGTTGGGCTGCTTCAGGTTCGGGCTTAAAAACCTGCAGGCCAGGTCGGGTCAGGTTGTAATTTTCAGGCCCGTTGAGAACTCTACTCTGGATGCAGAAAAAGCCTTTGTTCGTGTTGAACATTGCTATCTCCACAAAGAGCTTTCTCGTTTTGGTTTTGGCAAGTACTTCTCCACTTGTACTTCTCCAGATATATATAATAATTGAATATTAAATGACAACTCAGTAGCGTCAGTGACAATACAATATCAAAAGGATTTAACTTTGCCGAGAGAACGTGCCAAAGCTGCCCCCTTCCCCACTCCTGTTCACTTGTTCAAACACCATTAAAAGTTGTTTAAAATAACTTCACTTACCTGAGCATAAATATTACCCCTAAAATTGATAAGCTAGTAACTGCACATTATGGTCCTGTGATTGAATCAGTGACAGAATTAAGCTCCACAGCCACAGCTCCAAACAGCTGCGTCAACAATGGAAGTGGAGAACATGGTCCATTCGGACTCAATGTCCCCAGCTTCCCTCGGGATTTCGTCAAAGCTCTCCCGGAGGTGGGAGTTGAAGACCTCCCTGACAGAGGGTTCCACCAGACGTTCCCAGCAGACCCTCACAATATGTTTGGGTCTGCCGAGTCTGTCCAGCTTCCCCCCCTGCCAGCGCATCCAACTCACCACCAGGTGGTGATCAGTTGACAGCGCAGCCCCTCTCTTCACCCGAGTGTCCAAGACATACGGCCGGAGGTCAGATGACACGACCACAAAGTTGATCATTGACCTCCGGCCTAGGGTATCCTGGTGCCTATGCTTGAACATGGTGTTTGTTATGGACAAACTGTGACTAGCACAGAAGTCCAGTCACAAAACACCACTCCGGTTCAGATCGGGGAGGCACATTAACACTGTTAATTGTATTTGTTCTTGTTTTTCTTTATTGTTGTTGTGGTTTTTCTTTTTTGTTGTTGTGGTGAGGCAATGCACAGAGTTGCCACACAAGTATAGACAGTTGTCAAGTGGAGATTTTTTTGCACTAACATCAACAGTCTTTCTCCCTTTAATTCAGGCGCTGTCTAAAAGCACCCTGGACATCAATTTGTTGTGCCGCCACCTCTCCTGTCGTTCGTGCTGATATGTGGACCTGTGGATGTGGAGACCCGAAAATTGGTTTGGCTTTGTGCTCCTAAGGTGCCAATTAACCAGTTTGTTGCCTGGTGTGGCCCTGCAGTTGGTGGGATAGGAGGTTAGATTGTTAAATATGTTATTTTATTTATAGTACTAATGGAGAAGAAGTGTGATCCTGGTCATTTATTGGTTAAGGTGTGATTTACAGGTGTAGACCGAAGTGAGTGGGTAGGAGAGTGTGTTTTTCTGGGAAAAGAAAACTTGACCGAGAAAAAAAAAGAAAGGAGGGGCGAAGACGTAAAAAGGCACAACGGACACGCATGGCCGCGAGTGTAAAGTTCTACAAAGATAATAGTTAAGTGTGTAGTTTTTCCGTGTCTAAGAGACTGTCTGCTCAACAGTCGGAACCCAGACATTGGAGTACTGTTTAGTGTACAGCTCGAGAAGTTTCAGCTCGGAACTCCTGCAGAAGCTGCACTGTTGTTAGCTTAGCCTAGCTACTGAGCTAACTCGGACTGTGTTGTTAGCATTTGCTAGCAAAGTGAACAGACGTAGCCACAAGGAGCTAAACCAGGTTCTAATATCGGCTGTGCCTTGTGGTCTCACCGGAGAGTATGAGGATTCGGCTCGACCGCTGCCAGTGTGTGTGACTCGTCATCGATGGACATCGTCACGGGCTGCCAGGGAGCCTCCATCGTCTGCTCACCAGTCTGTCTCCAGTCTACCCACCGTGTCACCTGCCGGACTCGGACCGGGTAAACCGCTGTTCTTTGGATTGGAGATAACACTTTTCCTTGACTGTTCCTGGATCATTGGAAATAACGGCGGATTTCCTCGCACTCAAAAGTCACCATATCAGGCCTGCAACGGGGTTATTTTATTTTGCCGACTGTGTCTATGTGTGTGAGTGTGGGCCCACTGAGTTGTATTTGAGTTTATTACTGAAAGTAACTAAAAGGGTTTGAATGTGATAATTGGAGTAATTTGAAGGAATTTTTGCAACTTAAAGGGGTATTCTATACATTTTTGGGGAACTTAAAAGTGTTCTGTATAACTGTACAACTATACAACTACTCTCTGGTAATTTTGGTTAATTTTCCAACTGACAGTGAATCAGATCTTTTCATAATTTATTTCAAACATAATTTTAGTGAAAGTGTATTGCTGTTTTGCTTGAATACATTTAAAATGCGAATTAAATCATAGATTGGTTTATTTTTCAAACTAAAAGGAGTCTTGTGCTATTTCCTTTGCTGGAGTTAAAAGGTGAATTCACCTAGGTATACCAGTTGAGTGTGCATTAAAAAACAGAATCCAAATTACCTTTAAGAAATTTCTTGTAAATCAGGGTTAAACTTAGAATAGAGGAACCCAGAAGCCTGCCCTTAGTAAAAGGTCTATTGAGGGGAGTGCTACATAGAGATTGACCGATATGTTTTTTTCAGGGCCGATAGCGATTATTAGTAGTCAAGGAGGCCGATAACCGATATTTGGAGCCAATATTTATTTGCAGTAAAAGGGAAAATATCGGCGTCAACATTTTGAATAATACAAACTGCAAGACTTAACTTTGAGTGTTTTTACACATAGAATTAAGTCTATCCATCTGCCATAAGGGTTTGAAAGAGAGAGACTTAAAAGTAGGGCCACATGCTGACATATGCTCAACTCATCATGCTTAATTTACTACAGCATTTGGGAAGCTTGTAGTTGATTTTATTGTGTAAATGTTTTATTTTACCAACATGTGATAGCAGGGACACTGTCATTCAAAACTAGGCTGCTACATTTCTAATCTGATGTCTAAAGTCTTGAACAGCAATATTCTGCTCCTCTCTACAAGAAACTGTCAAAGACAGCTTCAGGACACACAACATGACAATATGTCATTTTCTGCTGCATGTAATCTCTCAGTCAACACAGAAAAAGATCAAGTAAAAGAACTTGGTAGTTAAACAGCCGTTATTGCCCTACAGTTTTCTCTCAGACGGTGCTTTGCTGTCAGTTTCTGCAGCTTCTCATGTGGCTTACACACACACTTCTTACTCTTATCACGTGATGGAAAAATTCCTTTTCATTATGGGTTGATGAATTTTGAACTATTTTGTTGAATATGATTTCATAAAAACATTTATCTAACTTGCTTCATGTGACTGATATCTTATGCAAATGTATGAACACCCAACCTCTGCCCTATATGATTGTAATAGAGTCACGAGCCAGCCAAAACTCAGATAGAAAGTCGCCCTCTTGTCTCTTGTTTTATGTCTGATAATTTTAAGCTTCGCACGGAGTCCCAGGTCATGCGTCACTTGTGTCGATGAGAAGCCTGTCTGATTGGGATAGCCGTATGTACGTATGTGTGTAGCTTAATCACTGCTGGCGCCGAGAGTGCTTGTCTCTTCCCCTGACCTTGTTGTTATCTGTGTATAAATTGTGAACACTCCTTTACTCTTGGCTCATTCACTCAGCCCATGAATTTGACTGGGTGGTGAGTCCATCTGCAGATGGTTGGATTAAACTTACCGAAAAGACAGATCTGACTTTACTCTTTTATTGACAGAAATTTCCACTACACACACTTTCCCTATCAATATGATCTGCAACCTTGTTTCAAGTGATTAAACTGTTAAAAACACTAAATGGCCTTCACTTTAAAAATCGTTTTTTTTCATAGGAACAGACAGCTACCGCTGACGTATTGAGCCTCTCAGTAACGTTAGTAGTCGTGAGTTGTACGATTTCTACCTTCTGCTGAGCGTCTACAGCCAGAGAAGGAGAAAGTGGACCGGTGGGTTAACGTTACGCTAAAACCTAATCGGCCTTCATCTCAACGTGCTTCCCTGGACTGAATTGAGTTTATAAGGTTTTTACTCTCTCACTCACACACACGGACTGTTTCCATATTGATATTAGCGAGTGATTAACAGGCTCGTCTGGAGTGACTGCGAGCGAGCAGAGCTGCCGCTTATATTTATATAACGTTCATGGGCTCACAGTAATGTTACTAGTAGTTGTGAGTTGTAGAGGACTGGGATGTTTATTACAATTTCGGGAGAGTCTGCTGCCTTAGCTTACCTTCGGAACCAAGCCACCAGGAACAACGTCAGGATATGAGTCCAGTTTAATGTGGTGGCTAAAATTTTTCTCCTCTCCGCTGTGTGTGTGAGCACTGTGCATGCACAGCTTTCACTACTGATTGGCTGTTACCGGCTCTGCCTGTAACACATCAGATGGTGCTGTGGGTGGGACAATGCTGGAGACAGAGTAGGGGCAGCAGACAGAGAGGCTCAGCTGCATCACAGCCAAAATAACTCAGTTTTAAATTGATCTCTTATCGGCCGCCGGATTTAAAAAAAAAAGGGGGGGGGGGGGGGAATCGCTCGATCCCTAGTTCTATCTAATGTTGGGTGGTGGGTCCGATTGTGGTGGGTGGCCTGGTTTCTCCCTTATTCCTGTACTCCCTGACAATTGTGGTGGGTCTAATTGGGTCCCTATTTCTCCCACCCCTCTCCCCCGTAGATAGCCTTGCTGGTTTTGGAGTGAATTTGGCTGTGAAAATCTAATACAGGGCACAGAGTCAGTGAGGTTGTCACCGAACACCAAGTTTATTGAATACAAGCTTCAAACCTGCAAGATTTTGGGCTCATTTGAGGGCACCTGAAACAAACTGTAAATACTGCACTAAATATACAAAAATCTAAATGCAACACTTTGTTTGTTGCTCCCATTTCTCTCACAAGTTTAAGTAAACAGTTTTATAAAGTTTTAATTTTGTATGTACACAAAATAATTAATTCTTTCAGATGTTGAGCACACATATGTTAAAATCCAATAAGATAAGCCATCCACCTGACAAATCAAGATGCTGACTGAACAGGACTCAGGCATAGGTGTTCCCTGCCAGCAGTCTGCAAGTCCGCCACTGGACACAATGAGAGCAGGTTCACCCTGTGCACCTGTGAAAGAGTCTGGAGAAGACAAGGAGAATGCTATGCTGCCTGCAACATCGTTCAGCATGAAAAGTTTGGTAGTGGGTCAGTGATGGTCTGAGGAGGCATGTATGGAGGGACATACAGACCTCTACTGGCAAGGAAATGGCAGTCTGACTGCCATTAGGTATCGAGATAAAATCCTTGAACCCACTGTCAGAACCTACGCTGGTGCAGTAGGTCCTGGGTTCGTCCTACACGACAATGCCCGGCCTCATGTGGCAAGAGTACGTAGGCAGTACCTGGAGGATGAAGGAATTGATGCAATTGAATGGTGCTCACAATCCCCTGACTTAAACCCGATAGAACCCCTCTTTGACATTATGTCTCGGTCCATCAGGCGCCACCATGTTGCTCCTCAGACTTTACAGGAGCTCGGGGATGCCCTTACACAGACCCGGGAGGACATCCCACAAGACGTCATCTGTCGTCTCATTAGGAGCATGTCGAGACATTGTCAAGCATGCATACAAGCACATGGGGGCCACACAGGATATTGAGAAGCATTTTGAGTTGCAGGAATTAAATTTTGGCAAAATGAACTAGCCTGCCACATCATTATTTCACTTTGATTTTTGGGGTGTCTATACAATTAAGGCCTCTGTAGGCTGAAAGCTTTTATTTCCATTAAAAGATGTGGCATCCTTTTGTTCCTATGACATTGCCCTGTCCATATCTGTATCGATATCCAACATATTTTTTTTTTCACATTGAGATCTGATGTGTTTTCAAAGTGTTCCTTTAAGTTTTTTGAGCAGTGTATTTACAAAATTACAGCATAAATAGCTATGGCAGTGGGGCGTGGTTAAGGTGCCGACTGCTGGAGGAGAGGGAGAAGTGGTTCAGCCGATGATCAGACAGCTGGACAGAATCTACATAATGTCAGTTAGGGATGTCCTGTCTTGGGTTTTTCATCTTATGAATTTCATGTTTTATTTTGAAAGGTAACTCTCCTCTCATTTCAGGTCACGTGCCTTTCCTCTCATGTCACCGGTCTGACATCCTCCCTAATCCCTGATTGTTTCCACCTGTGTTCCCTTCCCTCATGTGTATATAGTCTTTGTCTTCCCCTGTCCTCGTTGCCAGAGTATTTTGTTCGCCCTGTCGAATACATCCAGCCTTGTTCACAGTCTTGCTCTTTGCCAAGTTAAGTGTTGCCAAGTTTTGTTTTCTGTTAAGTATTCCTCTGAAGAAGAGTGATATATATTAGTATATAATATATAATAGTCAGTCTTTTGGTTTCAGTTAGATAATTAAATAGCGTTTGCTTTATCCTCCATTTGGAGCGTTTTTATTTATACGTTTTCATAGCATAAGAGTACGGTAGTTAATTTTTATAGCCTGTGTGCTTTTCCTCGCTCAGTGATTTTTGTTTATTACATTTTCATATAAGTTAAACTTGAAATTAGTGTAGTCTGACACATAAAGCTATATAAGCTATTTACCCCACGAAAAGCAGTCTTGCCTTCTGTCTTTCACTGAGCCGTGAGTGACGAAGCACACAATAACTATTTACAGATTATTATTCACTATTAACAAAAACAATTATTAAAAACAATATTAAAACAGTTACAAATGACAGTAACAGGCTGAGCAGGAGTCCCTGGCAGTGCTGTTGGGCTGGATGGGATTCCACAGTAAAGACCCTGGTGTCAGTGGAAAATCATCTGAATCAGTACTCAGGGTGTTTGTGGGTCTAGTCTCCACTGTCCACCACATCGTCCATCAACTGGGTTTGCAGTACTAACTTGATTGACGGCTGCCATGTCAATAAGAATGTTTTAAGAAAGAGGTAATTTCATAATATAAATCAGAATAATGATAAAATTATTACAACAGACAAAACTATCTACCAACACTTTAAATGGGAATAATGCCTTTAAGATTAAAATAAATCCATATATGGCTATCAACAGTTCATATGTCAGCATTAATGTAATGTATTGTGATGTTAATTACCCCACACTGTAAGCTAGCTTATAATTATACCATCACTGTGGGTTCAATAACAAGTTTACCTCTCCATGGTCCTCTCTCAACCCGAGATAAACTAGAGCTGCTTCTCCAATTCCTCCACAAGCAGGTGGATTAAAAAGGAAATCAGGAATTTGTGTAGCTCAAACATATCTTACAGTCAAACTTTACTCTTCTTGTTACTTACGCGGACCTGGGCTGCATAAATAGTGACGCATGGGTAGGGGCGGGGAAAACATCTGAAGATGCAACCAGTAAATGCTCCAAAGCCTAGACTGTCCCATTTAACAATGGTTGACGCGGCTTCACCGGTCTCCCTTTAAAGGACAGGCTTTGTCCGAATTGGAACACAGCATTAAAATTATCATAAGGTACTGTCGACTTGTTTTGTTTCACTTGTGGTTCCACTCATGTTGTGTTTGAACGTGTACCAACATAAGGAAACATTTTTTTGCAGGTGCTGCACTGGATGGCGCAGATTAGGTTGCAGGAGTCCTCTGTGCCATATGGGCCAACCCTGTTGGGAAAATGGATTCTCCAGATAGGATGTGTGAATACATTTTTGGTCAGATAGGATGTGTTAATAAATGTTTGTTTATTATTGGTGATGGCTATTCAGGATTGCCGTAAATTCATCAAATTCAGCAAGGGTGTGGTGCCAAAGGCCAAAGATTTCATTGAGATATCTTAGAGACATGGTAATTTCTTGCACAGCCAAACATGCATATGGTTGCGTGTACCTAGGCTCCCCATAGTACAAAAGAGTGCCATTGGATTGTGCATGAGTGCAACTCTGTAGATGAGTGCCTATCGAACGCAAAAAATTATGTATTCAAAAATAACATTGTCTGACCACATTTGTTTTTCTGTTTTTGTTTTTTTGTTTTTAGGCCTGCAGACCCTCCTGAGAGGCGAAGAATGGGAGGTAAAAGAACTCAATTGTGGTGAAAGGAGGACCCCTGCTGGATGAAGTTGGTCAGTACCTCCTGAGGCAAACACAGAAGCATGCACAGTTGTCAAAGGAAGACTTTATTGCAGCTCTATTTAGACAACATGATGAAACAAAACTATTTCAAGTCAGTATGGCAGTGATGGGTATAAACCCATCATCGCCCTTGATTCTGTGCATAATAATAATACAGAATTTGTCAAATGTTGTCATTTTTAACGGTCCTTCATATTTTTTTTTATCTCTGTTTTGTCATTCCTGTACAGCTCTTCCATCTTTATTTATCAATCATCCCGCACTAGATAGATAGATAGATAGATAGATACTGCATTGATTCCGGAGGAAATTCAAGCATCCAATAGCAATAACAAACATTGAACATACATTGAACATACATGCAATATCAAAGAAACAGTAGAAATAAAAATATGGAATAAAAAACATTATGTTTGTACAACTGTATAAAAATATAAAGTGATATTAAAAATATAAAGTGACATAGAGGTTAAGAGTATTAAGGGGACAGGGGACGGTGTACAATTAAATTAAATTGGGCTATAAAAGATGAGTGCTTTTGAGTGCATTTGTCCATTGTCTATTGTGCTTCCTGACATCACTGTGAGCTGTTGTACAGTCTGATGGCCAGGGGGACGAAAGAGTTATTGTGTCTGTTGGTATTGAGACAGCAGTCTGCCACTGAACACGCTCCTCTGCCTGCTGAAGGTGTTGTGCAGAGGGTGGT
>JARJLU010010349.1:0-20000 GCA_030272975.1 Sparidentex hasta
TTTATTTTCCCCCAAAAGAGCTCCCCATGAGGACACAGTAATCGACTTCTTGGATCTGATAACCATCTCTTATCAAGAGGGAAGCAAATATCCTCTCCAACTGGAATCGAGTCAGGACATGAGGTATTTTGTTGAGGCGGTGCAAAGTGAACATGAAAATAATAAAGGCGTTTTTTTAGGAAGTAGACAGGAAGAGAAGGAGCGACAAGAGAGGAAGATGGTGGGAGGGAGAGAACGCCTCAGGTGACGCGTGGTCTAGAGGTGTATGGAGGGAGGCAGGAGAGCTGAGACTCTGGGGGAGATCCAGAGGTGTGTGTGTGTGTGTGTGTGTGCGCGCGCGCATATGTGTGTGCGTTAACATGTGTGTGTGAACGTGTTCTACAGATGTAATAATTCATACAGTGATAATTAAGACTCTGGGGATTCTATGTCACACACCCCCAGTACCCCTTCACTCTTTCACCCTCATTCACTCTCTCTCTCTATCTCGCGCGCACACACACACACACACACACACACACACACCCTCTCTACTTATTGCTCATGCCTCTTTCTTTCCTTCCTCCCCATTATTTCTCCCGTCTTTCGCACACTTTGTCTGTTTCATATTCACTCCCTCGTCTGTCTCGCAGCTCCAGATCTCTCTCTATTCAGCCCATGACTTGACTCAGATGCAGAGATATGGAGTTGTAGGTGGAAATTACTTTGTACCATCTCTGGAACGGTTTTGTTATCTTGTCCTGCTGGTCAGAAATAAATTAGGCATGTTATGTATTCTCGCCCATCTCTGTGGAAAGTGGAAATGCGTAAGCTGGTCCATGGAGTTGGTCCACAACATTCATTTTCTGACCACACTAACCCTGAGAACAGGATGCTGCTTGTATTTGTGTTTGAATTTGTCTACATACAGCATCTTTATCAGTGTGCAAGAGTGTGTTTCAGAGTGTCCTGTGTGTACAAATGCTGTGTCCATGATTGCAGGTGCGTATAATGAAAGTCTCACCGTGATGTAGTTCTGTGCTCGGTGTTTGAGTCAGTGTCTGGTGTTGGTGGGTGTTAGTGATTCTGAGTGTTCTCGCTGCGACTCTGACAGTAATGGTGTTTCAGCAGGAAAGGAGAAAACAGAGCAGGATAATAAATCACCCTCGTTTAGACTCACCCCTGAGAGGGGAAGGGAAAAAGGGGAGGAGCTGAGAGGAGAGAGGTGATCAAAAACGGGAATGGAAGTAGAAAGGAGGAAATGAAGAAAAATTAGAGAAAAATGTAGAGAAAGGTGGAGAGATCAGTTTAAAGTACGAGGATAAGAATAAGAGACAGAGACATCAGTGCATGCAGACGCATTGCTGAGATGACGAGCAACCGCTATGCTGCAGTGCTTCTAGTTTGAGATCTGCTTTACTGCTATACAGCAAAAGAAAAACCAAAAACACAAGAGACAGCTATTATTGATGTTCTGGCATCAGCGGAGCCTTCAGAAGGTCGCACAAAGGCGGATGATTTAATCCGACCAAATGAGAAATCTCCTCCAACATGCTGAAGTTCTTCAGCGAAGAGGAAACAAACGTGCAAGGAGAGACTGCTTACATAAAATACTGGTGGCTGTGCTCACATACCACATAACTTTCTACACCTTCATATATGAAAATGTCCTGTCAGCATTTTAACTTTGGGCAGGCTAACATTAGCTAAGTTGCCAGTCAACACAAGAAAAAATGTGTTGCCCGCCTGTAGACCAACACACTGGCTCTTGCTTGCTGTGTCCCCAGGAGAAATGGGTGGATGAGCTTCAGGATTCAGCATTATTTTGTGACAAATCCACTTCTCAGTCAAACAGTACTCTGGAACAGCAGCGCTGCCAATGGGGGTCATGATTCCCCAGATGTAATTTTTGGGCCACCCCCATTTGCGAGTGCCTGCTTCATTTGCAAGTGTCCCGCTTCCCCTAGTGAGCTGCATATGCACTATAACCTTCAATCTGATAGTTAACATTAGGTACTTATGTACTGCAAATAAATAGTACCTAATGTCAAATATCAGATTGAAGGATATAATGCAAACAAGGTGAAAACAAGAAATGCATAGCTAGTCAGCCAATTTTGACCACCTAGTAGCCCCCTCAGCCCCCCTCTTGTAAAATATATCTGGGGGCACCTTGAGTTTCCAGATCCGTTGGTCTCAAATGAATGCTCACTATCTCCTTTTTCAAGTTTGCAGCTGAAAAATGAACATGTCTCTTCCAGTTGTTGAACGAAGGTTACTTAGTTTGCAAAAATACAAATAATTAGCTGGCACACCTGACTTCCCCTTGATTGCTTTCCCAACTGTGTTACGCTGATGAAATGTAATGCCTAACCCCACGAGTTGACAGCATTGGCTCCTTTGGTTTATGACACATGAAACCCTGGATCAGTGTTTTCTAATATGGTCAACAGTACACTGCAATCCCACAGCAGAGATGGTCAGACATGACACCGCTGCTTGTTTCACTCGTATGTCTTCTGTCATGAAAAACACCATATGGATAGGTTCACAAAGTTAAGACTTGATTTTCATCACATGTGGTCTTGAAGTTTAAATCCAGCTCCAAGAATCAGTTGGTTCCATGAGAAATGTCGGCTTAGTCTTGACAAACACTACCAACAGCAACACTGACATTTTCCTAGGTGATTTAATTATTTTTGGTGAGTAAAATCCCCATTAAAATCACCTTCAGTCGTAGCACAACAAGAGAAGAAAGGAAAGACGCAAGAGGCAGACAGAGCCGGAGCAACTTGTCTGCCTCCAGTGTAGCCGACATTAAAATCCTGCAGGGTCAGCAATCTTAGCGGTGACAGCCTCCACATCTCATATTTATTAGGACTTTTCTTTTTAGTCCCACAAGAAGCCTGGGACAAATGGAAACTGCTGATTCAGTCAGAACAGAGAAGACGGATTGTAGCGGACCGAGTGTGAATCTCTCAGGTACCTCACTGGGATCAGTGAGTCAGTGAAGGCCACAGACGCTCAAATGCACATCATAAGGGTCCATGGATCTAAGTGGCTTAGCAGAGGTGGAAATGTTGGTCTGCATTTTCAGACAAACACTCTATTAGTTCCAGTTGAGGATTCAGCAGGTTGACAGATGGTGATGTTCAGGGTTCAGTAACAGACCAAGGTGCTGGTGAATGTAAAGTAAAGGTCAAGGCTTCAAAGCCAGTGGGTGAAGTCAGACAGCAGTGAGCTCTGTGGTGTTTGGTCCTTTAATCTGCTCAAAGAAACAACACAGAAACCCGTCAGTCCCTTTGTAACACACCGAACTGCGTCACATTTGACCTTGCTTATTGAGAGAAACTCTAAAGATGAATCAAGTATAATCAGGTTTGTGTGAACTGCTCTTGTATTGTTTAGCTTATATAATTGGTGATTTGTAGACAAGAGTGGTCTCTCTCTCTCTCCTCGTCTCTCTCTGGCATGAGAAAACAAACCTAACATTGTCTCTCTGCCCTCACTCTGTCCTTCAAGCAGCTAATTGAGAACAGGTTTATACTGTGCAGCGTGAGTGTGTGTGTGTGTGTGTGTGTGTGTGTGTGTGTGTGTGTGTGTGTGTGTGTGTGTACTAATATCAACAATGGTTAGATTAGCTTTCCTCATTTACAGTGTTTCCGTTTGTTGTGCCAAACACAGTCAGACTTAGCTGGATATCCTTCAGGATTAATTAGGCTGCGGTCATGGTCTAAAGGTTAGAGAAGCTTGTGACCAGAAGGTCGCCGGTTCAATTCCCTGCAGGATAAATCTGGGTGGGGAATGTGAGAGACCAGTGCTTGCCCCACCCTTATTCAGCTACCCACAACTGTGGCAGCCCAGAGCATGACCCTAAAAGGGGAACGCCATCAATTTTACACATCAGAGCATGTTTACAGGCACCACTGCATCTTTAGAAGAATATGTATAAAGAAAGCCAGGTGTGGCTCCAGACAGGGCTGTCATGTTGCATTATGGGTAATTTAGGCGCCAGGTTTTTTTGGGAAGGAATTAAACGATCATATCTCTGCCTCGATGTTTTTGATACCTTTTTCTGAAAATACTGTCTACCAAGAGCCGACACTTTGCAGTGCAGTTCTGAATCAGTTGAGTACTCTGACCACCCAGCGGCTCACCAGCCAGCAGTGATCACAGAACAGTCTCTCGTCTCATTAGCTGAAATAGAAGTTGACAAGCCCACCAAAAAAGTGTGATCCATTAATTAATCCAGCAAAGGTCCCCTTGAGTCCCTTCACTAGAAAGCAGTGGCAGTGTCTCGGGGGGTAGAGCAGGTCGTCCACTCATCTGAGGGTCGGTGGTTTGATCTGAACCCAGATCTGCTCTCGACCTGCTCATCAGCAGTGAGCATGTCTTATTATCGTTAATATTCCATAAAGTCATCCGTACTGCAAAGTGAAAGTGCATGAAAGTCATTTTCTTCCTGTCATTGTTTTCTCTTCTATTGTTTGTCTTTTCATGCCTTCAGGCTGTTTCTGATTTGATTATACAATATACTTCATGCATGCTGATACGGAGCATCGTACATTCATAATGCTCCCTCCTCAGCCTCACTGTTGCTCTCTCTATATATACTGTGTGTATAATATTTATTTTAAGTAATGTAATAATATAAAATAAATCATTTACTTTATTTACTTTCTCCACTCTCCCGACATTTCATTTCATTATGTGTATTGTCTACTTCTGTCTACCCTCTCTGTCTCATAAACTCTCTCCTTGGTTCTGCGAATCTGTAATGAAGAATAAATAAACACTCACTTGATCACTCACTCATTCACTTATTTTTGTGTGTCTCTCCCTCTCTCCCTCCACTCCGTTGCAGTACGCATTTAGATTGTTTTACAGATTGTGTCCAGCCGCCTGATAAAAGCAGGCCGGACCACACACATACACAGCCAGCCTCTTTTTCCATTCCTCCTCACACAAATCTAACATTTTTAATGCGCATTTTCTGCGTCAGCTGCCCGTGGCATGTGGTTGGAAAAGGATGGAGAAATAAAATATGTGTAAGAGAGACAGATGAGTGAGGTGGATGCTGGGGAAATGGCGTTTGCGTTGTAACGAAGATGAATGCGGCAGCTTTTACCTTTTTTTTTCCTGAGCGGCGGAAGAGTGGATGTTGGTAAGTGCTGCAGTCTGAGAAAGAGGAAGAGTGAGAGTGACAGAATAAGCGTGTAAGTGTTTTTCTTTATCCAGTCTTCCTGGAGAAATCTGATATCACATTCATCAAAGTCCCATGATGACGGGTGCAATCTCACAAACAGGTGAGATTCCCTGTTTTTATTGATTTGCTGCATTATTTGGAACATATTTGCCTGTTATATCGTCATCAGTACTTTCTGTGTCCTGGTATTATCTACATCCCTTTCCTCTCTAGCTGCGATGACCTAATATCCTCATAGGGATCATTAACGTTTCATCCAGTGTAATTTAACCTAATTTATGTTGAAATGTGGAGACAGCAACTCAGCCTTTATATCCTGTGGGAGAATCTGAGTGGGACAGACAAACTGAAACAACAAAACCATCTTTTTCAATGACTACATTACCCAAAGTGCCAACCACATAAATGCATTAGCCCAGACGAACATGCAGGAATGTTGTTTTAAATTAAAATTATCACGCTATCCATCTTTGTTCTCAGTGCACTTCAGACAAAGAGCTAATGAGACTGGTTTAATGAGATGCGTGAAGTGCAGCTTTCCATCAGCGCTGTTCCTGTTAGAGAGAAGCCCAGGAAACCTTTTCGAATCTCAAGATAGTCCGAAACCGTTGAGGATATGACTGGTGCACTTTTTTGGTGACAATAGATGGTGCAGCCGAGTAAAATGTAGAGACTGTATCAGAAAAATTGGGAAAACAATACATCACTTTTAATTTCTTATTGCATGAAGGTGTCTGCTGTCATGGTTTGGGACTTTTTTGATTTCCTATTTTATTTTGTAGTTACTTCCTCGTGTGTCTTGTTGTCACGTTCTACTTCCTGCTCATCTGTGTTCCCGGTGTTCTGGTTCCCCTCCTGTGTTCCTGTGCTCCTCCCCAGCCTCACTCTCCTGTCCCCAGCGTCTCTCTGCCTCATCCCCTTTGTTAATTCAGTTTTTGTATTTAAGCCTGTGTTGTTCCTCTTTGTTGGTTCGTCTGTTTTCATCCATGCGTCTCCTGTGCCTGTTCCCCGGTCCTCGTGTGTTCCTGTTGTTCCTGATTTGTTCCTCGTAGTTTGTACTTAGATTTTGTTTTACTTTGGTGTTTTTCATTTCCCTGCCTTTTGTTGCCATTTTCTGTTGTTCGCACTTTTGGGGTTTTGGTGTGTGTTGAGTTTGGTGCTACATCTCCTTCTCATTTCAGCCTGCTAGCAAACAACAGACAAAAAGCCTAAGAGCTGCTGTACGGTGGGATGCATTACCATTTGGGTAAAGACACCAAGTATTAGAATCAAAAAACTTTAAGCTACAAAACCTTTAAGAAACAGGCAAAAGCCACCAACTGGGAAAAAAAATGGAAAACTTGGGGAATCCTGTCAGGATGTTGTGTGTTCAAAGAGCATTTGCTCATAATAATCTCTGCTAAAATGCTTGAAAATGTTTTGCTTTTCTTGGTGAAAGTGTTACTCCTGCAGATAGCACGTTCAAGAGGGCTTGCGAATTCCCTGTCAAATCCTTTTAGCGATGTTATGACTTGTGTCTTGCTAAATGACTCCTAAATTATTTCTTTCTGTGTTTTAGCAAATTTCATTAAGACTTGGAAGTTGGCTGTTAGAGGAACGATATCAATCTGTTGTTATCGGCATTAACAGCTGTTCGGAGCCAAAAAGTGACTGTCGTGCCTGAATAACCACACAACAAGATCGAGTACACAACTTCTACCAGTGCTCTTTACACATTTCCAGATTTCAGATTTATTTGATTTGCATTTCAGCCCTCGGTTACATGTTGTGGTGTGTTTTTTGGAATATGACGTGCTGTCTCTACAGTCTATAATCTATTCAGCCCTTGTGGTCTGTTCGGCCGGCCTCCACATATTATTCAAACACCTCCACTTTTCAGCTCGCATAATAACCCTCTCCTTCACTGTGCAGGTAGTTGTCCCTCTTCCCATTATCAGGATGAATGAGTAACCAGCACAAATGCACAGGTATTCCATGTAGCTCGCTGAACCTTTACCCCATATGTTCACGACTGCTTTAGTAGCGCAGGGGCAACAAGCTATGCTGGCGCATTGGAAATAAATGTAAATGCACAGGGAGAATGGTTTATAAACTATAGAGGCGTATCATTTACAATAGGTGATTTATCAAGGCGCTTGGTTGTGTGCTTGGACCTCAGGAGCCCTCAGCAGTAAATATGCGTGCAATGCAGCTGATTTACACACAGATACACACAGGTGCAGAGAGGTGCGGACATACGCGTGGACATTCTCACAATAGATATACATGCTCGCAGATTTACTCTCACACAGGCTTTAGTGAGGTAGTGATATAGGTGCTCTGCTGTCGGGCTGCCAGCAGCACATAAAGAACTATAATCAATAATCCATATCTATTTCACAAATGGGTTGGCTACAAACACACACACACACACACACACATACACACACACTCATGCCACACACCAATACACACATCTGCACTTAGCGACAAAGTTACACAACACACACTTACACGAAGCAGACGTTTGTGTTATATATGTGTGTTTCTCTGTGTGTGTAGGTTTCAAGCATCTTCTGAATCTAACTCCAAACACAACCCACAAACAGGCTTATATTGTCATCGGCAGACACCATAAGTAACAAAGACACACAAATACACACACCGTATGTGAGCGACGAAACGTTTACATCTTTGTTCATATGGACAAGAGGACAAGATAGGAGTTGTTGGACAGGAAATGCTGAAATGTGCTTTCTATTGTAAATGGTTGCACCATGGAAACATACAAGATTTTACATTTTTGGTTACGCTGTCAGATTCCTACACTGTCACATGTAGATAGATGGGGGGCATCCAGTGACCCAGTGGTTAAGGCACATTCCATATAATTGGATTGCTCAAGTCTGCCAAGGGACTTTCTTTCTTTCTTTCTTTCTGATTCCAAATTACCTGTCTATATCAACACTATTAACTGTGAAATAACAGCACAAGTTGTTGCAGTAAATCTGATGATAAAGTCATTTTCATTTCTTAAAGTTCAAAAGTCTCTCTCTCTCCGTCCTCACTGTCCTCTCAACCCTGCATACGATCTAATAAAGGACAAATGCCAGGAAGGATGATCCAATAATAAAGGACGAATGTGAATAGCTTAAGATGGCAGAGCAAAGGGACGGAGAGGATGAAATTGAATTGGTTAGAGGCAATAATATAAACGAGTGGAGAGAGTGAGATGGAAGTGAAGAGGAGGGTGAAGGAAAAGACAGGAGGGTGTGTTTGTTTATTAGTTTCTGTCTAATAGGGACCCAGACAACATTCTGCTGCTGGTTCACTGTGAGCACTGGAGAGCTTATCTTCTGACAGTCTGCCAAAACACACACACACACACACACACACACACACACACACACACACACACACACACACACACACACACACACACACACACACACACACACACACTTGAAATGAACATGCCATAATACTCATTTTACATTGGTAACATATATTAAAAACAACCTTTGGTTCTGTTAATCATTTCTTCTTGAAAGGTTGTGTTTATTTCAACTAATAAATACTAATATCAAGACAGAAAGGGAGTATTTTAATGTGCTACAAGTTTTTAGAAATATATTTTGAAGGCCAAAAACCCATCAGAATACACTAATTAATGATTTATATTCCTCAGCAGGAAATCAAATGGGTGTGGGAAAGACAAAGGAAGAGATATACTGCAGCATATTACATGCTACACATACATTCTATGTGTGTGTGTGTGTGTGTGTGTGTGTGTGTGTTTGTCTTGATGGACATTTAGCACAATAAAAAGATAATCATCAGAAAAATCCTCCTGTAACAGCTGTCCTGGTGGAAATAAGAAAAAAACGAGGGGTGATGGAAGTCGAATGTTTCTGCAGCAGAAATCATGTCACATGTTTTCACTAATAGACGTTTTGAATCTCTCTGTCTCTCATCAGATCTCCCAGATGGTCTCTGAGGCTTCCAGAGAAGGTTTGACCGAGGCCGCCCTGAACCGCTACAACACACACTCTCCTTCACACACAAACTCATCACTGTCGCACACAAACTCTCCGTCTCACACTCCGGCCGCGACCACAACAGCACCCCCCACCACCACCACCTCCGCTGCCGCCTCCTTCTTTGCCAGGTAAGGTGCAGTACGATCAGAACTGTGCGTTCAGAACGCACCATACACACCTGGGGCCAAATGTATACAACTCTGTGTATACTCAGGTGTAGAAATCCGTTTTCTCATAAATATCAGTCACCCTGAAGTTTTATGCATGTCCCTGTCCCTGACCCACAATTCACTATAAAGACTCTAAACATGTCCCCAATTACCTGGTTTTCATATAAAAGGCCAGAATTTAGTTTAGCGTTGAGGATAAATGTCAAATCAAAGAAGCAGTTGAAGAACAGGAACTGTAATTTTATAGACTGTGAACTTGAAGTAATGGTTGATCAAACTGATGGACAGAGAAGAGTACTATTTCTGGCTTTAGCAACAAAATGAAGTAAGTGAAATGACAGAAAGTGACACAATCTCTGAATTCAAGCGGAAGGTCAAGAGGTGCATCTCTACACACAGTGAGAGAGTGTGAGCTACCGTAGGAGAGGAGAGGATCACATTCTCTCCACTTGATGAGCGGTCATCGTGATCTGTCAGAACATCAGTACGATCCCTGAAAACTTAGCTGTATCCTAAATTGCGCATTTAAAATGCCCTCTAGCAACACTAAAGAAGACGTTGTGTCACGTGACACAACCACTTGTGATTGGATGCATTTTGATTCCAAATGTGAAGAAGGCTCATAAAGTCACTTGAGTTGTATAGACAATGTGAAGGCCAATGAATCATACAATACTGATATTAACACAGTGGTACTGTATTTTGTTTAATCCCACTGGGATTACATTTTCAGGATTTAGCAGCATCATAGGGACTAGAAGAATCAGTATTACAGAGGATGTTGAACATGGTAATTTCAGTAATAACAAGGATTATAAATGCATTTTACTTCATTTGTGGAAGTTTAATCCTTGGGGTTTAGTTAATCCTGGGTTTAATTAATTCTGGGTTTAGTTAATCCTTGGGCTTTAGGCAAGACATGCCAAGTTCTGACTGTCATGCTGACATCACTAAAGTTATCTATTACAACAGGAAGAATGAACTGCAATGTAAGATGTTGAAACATGACGATTGTGGGAAAATGGAGCATTATTATATTATTGCGCATAAGCGTACTTTTGTTGTGTTTATCAATAAATCTATGCAGTCAGCAGTCGTCGATGAGCTGTGTAATCAAATCTAGAGAAATGCAGAGCGACGCGACATAAATAAGACACGGGTAATACGGGTAAATTATTGATGAATAAACATGGCAGGCTGAAAATGAATGAGTAAATTATTCATGGGTAACACAAGACTACGAGTGTGTCACAGTGTCTGAAGTATTGCTGAGATGTTGTATCTAATGAGCTGCTTTAAATCATATTTTAAATGATACGGATGACTTTCACACGTCTCCCCTCTCTTCTCCCTGTTGTGCACATTCTTGCTTTTGCGAATGAGTGCCTGTTCTCAAAATCTGCAGCTAATGCAATGTGTGTTTGCCTTTGTGCTCTGTATGAGTGACGTGCTTCACTGCAGCAGACAACAGTGCTGTCCGTCTCTCAGAGCGCCTGAGACTGGGCGCATCTCGTAAATTATATGGGCGCGCACACGAACACATGTGCATGAACACCCTCTGTCTTTAGCTTTCTTTCTCTGACCCCCTGAACTGTCAGGTAACAAGGCCATTTTACACAAACACACACGCACATACACACATCTGGTTGACACTGCAAACATACAGCCAGCTGTCTACAGGCTGATTTATTAGCATTAACCTTTCAAGTGAAAGAGCATGGTTGGTTTAATGGTGCAGGTGTCACTGTCTGTGGATATGTGTGCAGGCATGTGTGTGTGTTTCAACGTTTGAGAGTGTGTGTGTGTGTCTAGTTGTCAGTCTTTCGCTCCTGTGACAAGCTGTATAATTACTGAAGCTCAATGTGTAATTCGTACTTTAAAATCAGTGTGCTCTGTTTTGTTCGCAGCTAAAAACTTAACATGCACAATTTGTCTGCTTTTTTGTGTCTGCATTGTGTGTGTGTGTGTGTGTGTGTGTGTGTGTGTGTGTGTGTGTTTAGGTGTGTGTGTTGGGTTTCAGTTTAATTAGCAATGTACACTCTGTCACCTTTTATTTTTGACTCCGGTAATGGCAGTGTGTGTGTGTGTGTGTGTGTGTGTGTGTGTGTGTGTGTGTGTGTGTGTGTGTGTGTGTGTTCATGATGGATGCAGCCATGCAGCGCTGGTAAATCCCATGGCTGTCTTGGTCTTTAGTCTCAGACGTGGCCTGCATACAGACATTCTTATTACACACACACACACACACACACACACACACACACACACACACACACACACACACACACAAATCTCCATCTTGCTCACTGTCTGCTCACAACAAAATCCCTGTGTCCAGCGCATCTCTTCTCACCTGATCCCTTCCTCTCTCTATTCCCTCCCTCTCGTACCATCATCTTCCTCTGGTCTTTCAGTCTTCCACTCTTTTCTTCCTTCCCCTCTTTTCTGTCATACCTCTCTTCTCGCCACATAAAGTCACCACACTGACCTTTTCTTTACCTCCGCTAATGTGCAGGAGAGTAATATCTTTCATTAGTACAGATCTGTCTATGAATATGTCACAGTGGCACAGTAGCGCTCGATTTTCCCGGTGCTGCAGTGGCCCTCTGGGGACGTAGGGCAGAGGATAGAGACATGCTGTACATGCCGGGGTGTGGGTGTGTATGTGCATGTGTGAGTGGATGCACTCCTTCGCTGGGGGAAGGGAGTTTCTATCAGTGAAGGAATTTTTTTTTACTGCATGCTCTGAGGATTGGATCTTTGGGGATTTGGCATTGTGTGTGTGTGCGTGTGTGTGTGTGCGTGCGTGTGTGCAGCAGAGTAAATGAATAGGTCCCAAGTGATTTCAGTGAATTGGGAAGGCGTTGTTATTTTGGATTGAGCATGGAAGTGAGATGGGAATGCCGCCTCTTTCTGTGGCTCTGTTTACCTCTTGCTGCTTCTCTTCTTCTTTCATATAAAAGAAGTAGTCCATCAAATGAGAATCAGCCACTAATTAGGCAGCAATCATAATGGTTGACTGATGGCTGATGGTAAACAAATTACCACATCAACTGCCTGATCACGTCAGGATTTCTTCTGTTTTTTTCTTTGCTCATGTGTCCTTTAATAGTTTTTGAAAGTGGTTGTCTTTTATTTTGTCAGAGGAGAAGAAGCAAAACTGTTTTTGAGTTACTGGGACTTTTAGTGCTGCAGAGCTGCAGTTTTTTGAAGGTAAAATGTGTGACGAAACAACGTTACTTTAATTTTGGTTACTACTGCAATGGGTTTACATGTTTTGGTGCTCAAACAGCACATCGGTTTTCTCATACTACAGCAGGACATTTACTCTCTTTGTGAAACACTGATTTATCAGAAAGCAGCCCTTAGTAGTGTAGACTTTGGGATTTTTAACACTTAAGACCTCTCAAGCACAAGAGCCTCCTCTACACACTTCAGGAAAGGAACAACACAAACATATCGTACAGCGCTTTCTCTACTCATTCTATATTTTAATCTCAGTCAGCATGGAGCAGCATGTGATATGTATGTTTTAATACACATGAACAGGAAGTATCATGTGGCCATCTTGACTCCATGTCGAGCACAGCCATGTATTAATATTTCATAGTTCAGGCTAGTGTGCCCTATTGTAGAGCAGCATGTTAGATGGTGTCTTAATAAGGAGCAGGAAGTGTGTAAATTGGAGTCGATGTGTACATGTCGATCAGATAGTGTCAGTTAAGCCAGTGCTCCATGGCAGTCTTACTGACCCCCCCCCCCCCCGACACACACTCACGCACTCACTCACACAAACACACACACACCATCACTCTCTGTCTCAGCCTATATCTCCCTCCACTGATGGCCTGTTAAATAGAATGTAATTAGCTAGTGAGCCAACAACACAGCCCAGAGACACCAGTTGTAAATCAGCTCTGTGTGTTTCAAAGTGAGTTCAGCCTGCGCAGGTGAAAGTGTCTGTTGTCGTGTGGAGGGAAGAGGAAAAACAAAGCATCAGCATGTGAGTTGCCGGACTATTTTATGACCCGTGCTGCTTTTTAACAAGAGAGAGACACATCGAGGGACCGTGGGGGAAGAGAGGCACGGATGGATGGAGGGATCAATATATGTAAGGAAGGCTGGAGGGATGGATGGGTGGATATCTGAAAAGGGAGAAGGATGGATGAAGGGATAAAAATAACGAGGCAGACAGGGATAAAATACAGGGAAAGACGAAGGGATGATTGTAGAGGGGGGGATTTAAAATGGAGAGAATAGGAGAGGAATGAAGGGGTAGAAGGCAAATAAAAGCATGGTGGAGGCAGATGAAGAGCTGATGGATGGTGGGATGGAGGAGATGGATGGCAAACAAGTGTCCTTCACTTTGGGGTTAGATTGGAATAGATCCACTCGGCCAAATCCCAGGCCACTTGTCATTAAACGCTACCAATTAGGTGGCGTGTGTGTGTGTGTGTGTGTGTGTGTGCGCGCGCGTGCGTCTGCCATGCTTGAGTTGTGCCATAGATTAAACCGGGGAGAGTGAGCGAGCATAAGAACAGGGTAATAGTGGGAATGCATATACACGAATGGAAGGATGCATTTTCAAAATAGTAACACACACAAATAAATAATACATGTTTTTGCCCCGGGGAGCGAGGAGGAATCTCCAGCAAAAGAGTCGCTGCTCATGAATCCATCACAGCCACGTCGCACTGTACAAGAACCATCGCTGCAGCAGCCTGTTATCTCCATTGTTACATAAAACCAATTTGCAGATTTTAATTCACATCTTATCGGTCATCCCTATTTGTAAAATCCCACCCACAGTGACTTATACTATTATTATTATTTCTATGATACAGTCAATTCCCTCATCTGAAACAGCTTCTTAATATTCTACCGCAGCTGTACCTTCATGCTACATGGGAGCGTTTGGAGCGTTTAACCTGTACTTTTGATGGACTTTGCTGCAATAAGAATGTAGGCTCAGCTCGAGCACAGTGAAAAACCAATTAGCGGTTTTCTATGTTTCATACAGTATACACACACACACACATACACATACTCACACACCCCTACACACACAGATTCACACACAAATCTCCAGGGAGAGCCAGTCAAACGGTGAATCGCTTCGTCGTTCTATGGGTCACTGAATCCACATCTCTCTCCCCTCCCTCCTTTCTCACTGTCCCTCCCTCTTCCCTATTTCTCTCTCTTTCACCCCACCCCCCACGCCACCTCACTCTCATTTCTGTAACCTGCTGCAGTTAATTGAAAGCCAATGGTGTGAGAATATGGCTCTTTGACAGAGAGTGTGTCAGGGCACAAGGTCTTTTCTCTCTCTCTTTTAAAATCATAGAAATATATGTGAGGATAGATTAAAGCGGAGCAGAGCAGGAATCCCTGCCGGAGCCGTTTAAGAGCTCTTTTATTTCATCGTATCGTTAATGCTGCTGCCGCGTGTAACTCAGATTGTCAGGGAATCTGCTGGTTTGAACTGCGGTTGCATAAATCCCAGAGAGGGAATCACACCGACACATGCGAATATTTTGTACCAATGACAATAAATGTGAATTACTGTCTGCAGATTTACTGTCTTGGGGTTTCCCCCAAGATTGCTCTTAACCTCTCTCTGTCATTCTGCTCAGCCATGGTCAGTGTGTATTCTATTGAGCTTTTATTCAAATTAAAATAATGCATTATTACCAATACATCTACATAATTTGTTATGTATATATGATAAACTACGCAGCCTGTCATTGGATTTTGTGCTCAGCCTCTGTTACCAAGCATAAATATCTTTCTATTTGACAGACAGGTTGATTGTCACAGGTGGTGATCAATAATAACACAACAAAGCCCACAGTAAGATAGCAAACCTACATTTGAGTGGGCTAAAATGATGCAGACAAAACACTTCAACTGTACCATGACAGACAAGGTAAATTATAGCCCTTAGCAGTGGTGGTACTCAGACTATAAGTAAAACTACCTATACAGAATGTAAAAAATACTCATGCATATAAAATGCTATATATTAAAATGTACAGACGATTTGTTGGCAAAATATACATAAAAGTACCAAAAGTACTTGTTAAACGTGCAGTATTCAAGAATAGGCCACCTGTCAAAATTATACTCCAGACAAAGCGTGGGTAGGTTACCAGTTAGCTCTGCAGCTAGCAGTCCGGACAGAAGAACAGGGCACTGGAGCTTTGGACCAGGACAGGAAGGGGCTAGCTGGTAGCATGCTAACCTCAGTAGATGTTTCTGTAACATAATACATAGACATCATAACGTCAACACTGTCATTTCTTCACATTCTGTTGAGAGGTTTCATTACTTTCTGAATGTTTCCAACTAGAATACTTACATATTGCACCTATAATACTGTTGCATCTACATATTTGCACCATTTTATTGTTGTTGGACCTAAAGGTGGAGCCACTTTATGTACTGTTTAGTGTCACAAGACTCAAGACTCATTACTTACAAGTAATGTGAGGGGTTGTACAAGGACTAATAGAGGAGAGTGAAGAAAGCTCTGGTATGCAAATAAAAATTGTGCAAATGGAGAATCGTACCTCTTCTCGCCTTCAACAGCTATTAAAATCTAAAGTTTAGAGATGAAATGTCTCTTTTTGTGGAACTAAAATGTCTTCTTTATAACGGGTCACAAGCCCTTAAAGAGCTGGGAACTGGCAGTGTAGTGTTAAATAATGCATAATATTTTATGAACTTGGATGTCTTTTAATGTAAAAATCTTAATCCAAAAAGTAATATTGTCAGATAAATGTAGTGGACCAAAATGTATGACATTTACCTCTGAAGTGAGGGCGAGTATAACTATAAAGTTGCATTAAGGGCCAATATTCAAGTTCCACCTTCCACCAGCGGTTTGGTCGTAACGGTCTCCTCTTTGCTATAAATTACTTTCGTGTCAGCTGCGGCCGGAGTTCAGCCTGTTTATATGGATATGTGGTATTTCTGCTGGGGAAGAAAGCGAAGGAGTTAGAAAAGGAAGGAGAAAAAGTTTGACACTTAAGAAATTATGTAAAGTAGCATTGTGCAGTGAGAGGCAGACGGGAAGAACCTGCTATGTCGGAGTGAGAAAGGAGAGAGCGAGGAGAACAGAGGGAGAAAGAAGTGAGATTTAGAAACGTTGAAGTTAAAAGGAGAGAACGAGTGAAGAGAATCTGAGTGCAGAGGAGACGGAGTATAAATAAATATAAAATCTGGTGGCTCCTTTTCAGCCGAAAGCTTCAGGGAATTGTGCGGCAAGAAAGCAAATGAACCACTCCCCATCCAGATGTTGCTACATGTGTAAACAGCAGTGTCTGCGTGTGTGTGTGTTTGTGTGTGTGTGTTTGAGGGGTGTGTAATCGAGTTCTATTCTGCAATTAGCATATTTGCCATGGTTGTACTGTGGCTAACTACAACTATAATTATAGTTCCATGTGTGCATGCACATGTGCCACCAATCCTTCCTGTCCTTCCTCATCTCCTTTCAACTATTAAGTGTTCATGATGTTTTCTAACAGGGATGAAATATAGTATATGAGGCAGTTTTAACATGTGAATTTGTTCCTTGTCCTCTCTTGTCTCTCCTTACTTTTCTCTCTCAGAGCTGCACAAAAGTTGAACTTAGCGTCCAAGAAGAAGAAGCAGAAAACCGCGGCAGTCACAGCCCCAGTGACATCATCATCTCCGTCATGTGACCCGCCTCTGTTCCCCACCAATTTCAGCTCCGCCCTGTTGATGGCCCCTCCCCCGGCTCCACCCTGCCTTCTCCGTGCAGCTAACAAAATCAAAGACACCCCTGGGCTTGGAAAGGTAAAGGAAGGATGTTTTCTATTTGGCTGTGTTGTTTGGAGGGAAATCCACAAACTCTACCTAAAGAGTTTTCTGATTCATGCAAATATGAATCAGTAAATAAGCCACAGTCCACAGAGTATGGGTTAATGTGCTTGCTTGAGCACCATAGCTTAACCTCTAATTATTTTGGATATTCATTCATCTTGATGTCTCACTTTGGTGGCTCGATATCTGGATGTGTTGCCTCAGACGTTGCATTGTTTTATCTCAACAGAGTGGATTTCTGTTGTTTTTCCACTGGCTGGAAGTTGTTTTGACAGATTGGTTGCGATTTATTGAATGTTAACAGTGTTCAGCAAACGTCTCAGCTAAGCTGACACATTCTGTATGTTAAAATTTTTATTTCATGTATCATCTATTACTCAACTTCCTCTTCTTGATTTAAGCACATGTGTAGAGACACAACTATCATAAACTGGCTGGATTACAACTTCTACTACACCAAATTACAAATGACACCAGATTACAGTTAAATTTGTAATTTGCATCAAGGTTTTTATTTTGTTTTTGTCACTTGATTACAGTACAGATCAATTTTGTGGCCTGTGAAGTTATATTTTATCTAAAATATATATAGAGAGAACACTGATTTATATTTTAAACTCAACTGTATTTATGTGCAGAAACATTCTAAAATATTGAGCTGTGGTCTTTTCTCATGACCTTCACCACTTCATCTGAATGTGTGTACTGGTATGTGGGTGTGTGCGTGTCACCCCTGCTGCACCATATCGGAATGCAGCCTAATGGTTACCACGGTAACACATCTCAGGCTGACAAAAGTCATCTGTCACCGTTGGTGAAACGTGTGTGTGTGTTGTGGATGCTGGGGGGGGGGGGGTTCATGCTTCTCAAGTGTGTGCAATATTGATCGTCCATGTAATGAGTTTTTAGTGCCCCCTCCTCCACAGTTTGAGTGAGAGGCTCACTGACACTCTCTCTCTCTCTCTCCCTGTGTGTGTGTGTGTGTGTGTGTGTCCACACTGATAGAGAATGAATGACTATGGAGGACAAAATCAAACAGACATCAGACAGCACTGTCCATTACTGAATACGGAGAGGGGAAGGGACCCCACGCGTCCTGTTGTGTTTTTGTGCACGAAGGTGTGCATACTGTGTCTGTGTGTTCATGTCTGCGTCCATGCGTGTGTGATGATATTATGTTGTGCTTTTTTTTCCTTTTCGCCTTTATTGGACAGCCGATAGTGAAGATGCAGACAGAAAATGGGGGTCGGAGAGAGAGGAGAATGATATGAAACAAAGGCTGAAATAAACCTGAAAACCTGCATGTCGTGACATGTACTGTCTGTCACTGTGTAATTATGAGTATGTTTGAAAATGTACACGTGTATGTTGTGTGACATCTACATTAGATACACCAATCTGACATCAAGAACTAGCTATGTGGAGGGGCCAAGTCTCACCTCACATCTCCTGTGCCTCGGCCAAAGGGCTGCACTTGAACAAAGCACAAAGACTACAGCCGGTGGCCAGCAAGCTCATTCATTCTTCGCCTGCATGAGAGGAAATACCTCTTTGACGACAGAAAATCTGTTGTTATGATTAAGCAGCATTCTTTGACACCACTCTCGCTAATATAGCCATTTCTAATTGTGAATTTGTCTGAAAGAGGTTGCAAATGGCATTGATGAAGAGGTGAAATACTGAACGAGGAGAAACCATGCTAAATTGGTGAAATCATGGAAATTTCAGCTTTAGAGGGGGCTCAGGGGGCTTTTTGTTCATTGATCAGCTTACCTGAACAGCCAATCAGAGCAAATTTTCTTGCCAATGAGCTGCCAACGATTCTACATGCTCAATAAGCCGAAAAGTCGCTGACAAATGCTGTTTTCTTGCCCTGAAAATGCTCAGTGTCAGACTGGTTAAGGGCCTTAACCCACCCACTCACCGAGACATAGAAATGTTACTTAATCCAAACTTTTAGTAAGAAAAAAACAGAGAAAATACTCAAATACTCCATAAAAATGAATCCTGAGTTTTTTTAGTTGGATGTACGACTCTTTGCTACTCTTGTCGTCAGTTTTCCTTCCCTGCTATTAAACAAAACTTATCTCAGATGACACCAAGTTATTTAGAGGAAAATTTACAGGAAATCAGTGGTTAAAGCTGCAAAGACAAAGCAGTCATCGAAGTCATTGAAGTCACAGAACTATATCTATTCACTATAGGTCGTGCTATTTCAAAAGTGCATGTATCACATTGGTGTGTTTCATATTTTACTTGTCTTTTTGTGCAACTGATTATTATTTTTTGTGTTGTGTTTGAGTCCCTCCTCTGAGCCTCCATCTCCGTCTCTCTCCATATGGAGGTGACAGATGTCCCCTCAGTTGTCAGGGAGACTGATTCACACTCACGTATTTACAAGCGCAGTCACACAACCAACAGCCAGAAAATACCTAGATTATAACCCCCCCGACACATATACAGCTCACATTATAAACCACATACACAGGCATCTTCACATGGCCCGTCTGTCTCATTAGAGCAATCTGGATTCTGCTTCATCCCACTATGATCTTGTGTGATCTTGTGAAGGAAGTGATTAGCCTGTCTGGCCCGCCTGGCTGTGTACAAATGCCTGCTGCTCCTACTCTTTCATTACAACTGTCAGACGACTCTTTTTTCACAGCAATGTGGACCTGTCACAGTTATCATCCTGGTGTGATCTGTGTTATGGGGGACCTTTGATGAAGGTGTCCAGTCTTTTTAGCCCTGTACAGATTGTACAGAACATATCGTCCTGTAGAC
>JARJLU010010349.1:22500-34449 GCA_030272975.1 Sparidentex hasta
TGAAAAACATGTGTCTGTGGCTGTTGCACAGAAGTGTGCATTCGTGTTATTTGGACTTGTTGTATGGGAAGGAGGCCTGAAGGGCAGGTTGTTTTTTTTTTGTTACACACTTAAATTAATACAGAAATTGGATAGATCTTGCTAGTTTCTTTCTCAAGTCACGTTTTCACCTTTTCTCTAATGGAAAAGTCACTTTATCTTGTTTTCTCCACTGGAGAGACACTTGAGGGAGCACTTTATTGTGTTTTCTCCACTAAAAGGTCATCCAAGATGGCACGTTTGGAGTGTTTTCTTTAAACATGTTTCAGCACTATTGAGTCCACCCGGGATTGAAACCATTATGATTGTGGGCATGTTAGCATGCTAACAAGAAAGCACAGTCTCACATTTGCTACATGAGACACGTCACAGTTGCCCCAACGCTTACATTGTCTTCTTTAAGCTGCACCAACAGCTCTGTATCATAACTGATCTACATACAATTTAACATATCTGAAGATGGATCAGAAATATTACTTAAAATGTTGAAAAAGCTAATATGAGAGCTTCCTCTTACTCTTTTCTTCTCTATCTACTCTTTATCTCTTATCTAGTCTATGGATAAGTCTTGTCCTCTGCCCTTCCATCCCTTCATCCCTTCCCTCTCTGCTCGTCTCCATATCTGAATGACAATGAAGGACTGTGGGAGTTTTTTTTCTACCGCTTTCATCTCTGCAGCCACCGTGTCGCACACACACACATTCATGCACACTCACAGATTGCAACTTGACCTTGGGGGGAAAATGATACCGTGACAGCTAATCAATTTTTAATAGCAGCTACGATCCCTCTCAGGCCACAAGCTGTGTGTGTGTCATGAGTGAGCATGTGCGAGTGTATTTTCCACGGGCATTTGTGTGTCTTCATGCCTATCTGGGTGTCTGTGTGTCTTGTATCTAAATGAGTGAGCGAGTCCGTTATGGGAATCCAGTAGCCACTTTGTTCCACCTTGTAGCTGAAATATTAATGCTGTCAGCATTGTCAGGGCTCGAGCATGACAAACACACACAAGCACACACACACACACACACAAAAATACACATTTGGTGCAGAAAATTATGAGTATATAAAAACTGGTGTGTTTGGAATTGGCACAAAATAAATAGCAACATAAAATAATAAAAGAAGCAACAGTGCAACATATTATCTGTGTGTTTTGAACCATGGCTTGGCTCAGCAATTGAGGCTTGTAGTAACAATGAATGAGCTTTATAAGTGTGCTGGTTCTCCCTCATCAAGAAATCTTATGCATGATCAACGTTTATGCAAATATGCTTGTCATCAATGTTTTACTACGTCCATTTTGACTGGAGGCTTTAAGTTTTCACACCACACATTGGCTTACAAACTCATAAGCCCGCCTCTTAAAATCAGATCTTTAATGAGCACAGAGAAAATGTACCTTTCTGGTGTCAAACTGCAGATTCGGCCATTTGTTACCTCAGAGTACAACACTTATGTTATTTCTGGTATGAACAATATTTCTAGAAGGTAATATAGTGACTCATCCTTGTCAAGCTACACACAAATTCAAACCTCACAGCTGGAAGGTCTCTGCAGTGCTCCCAGCTGAGCGCAGCCGACATGGATCTTACGACACTGTGAGCTGAGCTGGAATGAATAAATTAGATAAAATTAGAATTGATCCGAAGCCTGAACTTGCTATTCCCATATGGTATTTGTATCTATCTCTCTGTACATGTGTTGCCGCAAAATGTGTGTTTCTGCAGTCTTTGGGAACCAATTAGAGCTCAGTCTCGGTCTCTTATTGATTTTCCAGCCAATAGTAATGAAGCACTGCTGTGAGGGGCCTATTGAACAATCTTCTCTCGGCTCAGGAGTTGTTTGTTGCTGTTTAGCTGAATTCCTTTACTCAAATTGGCTCAAAGGCTTCATTGTGCCTGAGTGTGGTGTATAAAGCGGAGGAACAGGAAGCTTTACATCCAAGAGAGTGAACCGAGGGTCAGGTCAGTTTCTCAGGGGAAAAATGAGCCTCACCGCCCCCGACATTTGTCATGGCATGTACCCTTTGGCATGGAAATGAACCCGCAAGCTGTTCCAGGCGTGATCAGCAGACCTATATGTTTGACACGGCGGTATTGTAGTTCAAAGCACACACAGTGTACTCGTCTTTACGTAACATAATAATCCTCTGTGCAAAGCAAGAGGAAGTGAAATATTTCATTGGTTCTGGGGAAAAAAAGTCAAGGAAACGCTCACTTCACTAGCATCCTTTCCTCACTGTCTTCTTTTCTACTTGGTCCTCCATTTCTGCAGCTCACCACCTTGCATCAGCGTTCACTGCAGCATGAAGCGTGAGAGAAACGAGGGAAGTATAGAACGGATAATAGGAAGAGGCTGTGATACGTCCCGTCATTTGTTCAGAGGAAGGGAGAGAGAGCGAGTGAGACGGGAAGACGAGGCAAAACAGAGAGCGGAGGGAACGGAGGGAGACGAGTGGGTGGACAGTGCTATCGAGCAAATGCGATGTTTCTCAAACATACAGAGAGATGAGAAGTGGGAAAGGGTCTGTAGGTGTGGTGGAAGTGGGAGGCAAAGAGAGAGAGGAGGGGATCAAGAGAGGTGAGATCACCGTGAGAGTTATTAGTGACCTACTTTCTGTCATCTCTCCTTTCTGAAAACAAGCACTGCTTACACTTTGTCCTCTTACTTCCGTTCATTAGAAGAACACAGGGGCCATTAGCTCTGTGTTTTGCCTGCATGTGTGCACCTGCATGTCACCGTGGCTGCGGCACATGTATTGATCGACTCAGTGGAACTAGGCCAAGGATGATCTGAGAGTATCAGGGACTTGGGTTTGATTAGAAATAGAGGCACACAAACGAACTAAACTTCTAGCTGAGAGCTTCACTATCAAAAATCATTTGAGGGATTGAGGCGTTGTCTTTAATAAGCTTGTGTGGCATGGAGAAAGTGTCTTTTTTGGTTTTCCTATGACCAGCCACTCCACCGTTTCCGCAGCCCCCAGATCCTTGAGACAGTTGGTCCTGGACTCAGGATCATCCAGCAGAGCCCTGGCTGAGGATCTGAGACTGCACACAGCATCGTAAGGGGAGCAGAATTCAGGCGATGTAGCTCGGAGCTAAACCATAAAGTGCTTTAAAGATGATCAGTGAAATCTCAAAATCAATTGTAGAACTGATAAGCCCTTAGGAAAGGCTAAAACAAAAATGTCATCTCTTAAAGCTGGAACAATTGTGCTGATGCATCAGTTTCCCTGATGTTGTTTGCTGGTCATCATCACAGAGTGTTGATAGTCTGATTAAAAAAATATAAATAAATAATATATCAATATTTTGAGAAACGGACATGGAATCACATTATGACTCCATTTATACCTCACACATACACACATAACCCTCTCACCTTTCACACTCTCAGACATGAGAGGGAAATGGGCTCTCAAGGGGGGAAGACTTTATGAGTTACGCCTTGTAAAGCGTGCAACGGCAAAATCCTTCCCCCCAGGCTCTTACTGATCTGATGGGGTCTTTTATTGGGGTCAGGAGAGGGCTTAGCACTGAAACTAAGTGTGTGTGTGTGTGTCTGTGTGTCTGTGTGTCTGTGTGTCGTGCTCTGAAACTCTTGACCTGACATTAAACCTTAGCATCTCAGGTTCCCTAGGTTACATTTTTATTGTTTTCAGTTAGAATCTCAGTTTATCTCACACCCTCATCTATGAACACACTTTTAAGATAACACACACACACCACGCGCACACACACACACACACACACACACACACACACACACACACACACAATTACAGTATTTTCATCTAAGAAAGACTTTAACACACACACTCTCTCACACACAGACTTTATTGAACCATCTCTCTTAAATGGCCTATGGTCATTTAATGATGCAACCAAAGGAAAGCCTGTTAATGTGATGTATTAGGTGTGTGTGTGTGTGTGTGTGTGTGTGTGTGTGTGTGTGTGTGTGTGTGTGTGTGTGTGTGTGTGTGTGTGTGTGTGTGTGTGTGTTTGTGTGTGTGTGTGGCAGATAAAGAGGTCTGTATATAAGCAGCAGTGTAGTAAGAGCTCTCCGAATGTTATTTGCCTTCATGTTTTACGTGGCAGCGGGCTTTCATGCTTTTATTTTTTTATACATCACTTATCATTCTAGGTGAGTTTGTTCAGTGTAATGTGACTTTGTTCTGGTTGCCTTTGGTTCTTTGCCTCAGGGCCATTAAATAATTCATTGCAAATAATTTTTATCAAAAATGACACAAATTTTTTGTATGTCTTCAGTTGAAAATTGCCTTCTATACGTGTGTTATTGATCTTTTTAAGCAGCACAGTTACACGACGGAGGATAATTAACAACTAATCCAATTTACTTGAGAAACAACGCCAAGCTGAAACTTAAGTATACTGTGACAGACAATATATGATCTAAAGATTAGTTTTCTTTCTTTCCACTGACTCATTGTTTCTCCATTTGTGTATATGATCACATCCTAGTTCAAAGCTAAGGGGTCTGTAAATAAATATCCAGCCATGCTTTTATTCTGTGAACGCTCTATCTCTGAATGCAGCGGGGGTTTGGAGTGTTTTGGGATTACTGCGCGATCCATAATCCCACGGTGGTGTTTAACGGGAAGCGCGGTGTGGAATCACACTTCAGAAGATGATTCATCTGCACTAACAAGCGCAAACAGACAAAATATCTCTCCTCCTCTCTCCCCTTCCCTCGTCGGAGCCTCGTAAACACAGAAGTCTTTTCATCTGCCCTGCACCTCTGAGCCCCGTTGACAAAATCCTACCCAGTTCGGAAAACACGTGGTAAAATCAAATACAAAATACATTTCTCAGATTTAAAAAAAATCTTCTTTTTTTTTCCTCACAGTACACTGTCAGGAAGAGTTATCCATCCATTTTTTGATTCTCTGCTCTGTGGAGAGAAGGTTCACAATCCTCAGCCAGAGTTTGGATCTATTAAAGGATGTGGTTCATACATTCGTGTGCTTTTGCGGAGTGAGGCCAGACTGAACCTGAAAATCCTCCTCAGACTAGACAGTCAAGTCTCAACGAGGCCAAAACTAATGAGGCAGTCATGCAGTTTCTGCCGAGGATGTAAGGATGAGAAATTGCATGTCGTCTGCCTGTCAGCCTGTGTATGGACGCTGTCGGCTGCTTCGCTGTGTAGAAGACATTCAGCTCTCTGCATCTATCAGGCCTTAAAATGACTCGCCCGAAACAATCTCTGTGTTTTGTGCCGTCAGCGTTCCGAGCTGTCGCAAATGTAACGTGAATTTTGGCCGATTCAGATTTCACAGTCTGCTCGTCAGTCTGCTCAGCTGGTTCAATATGCAATTTTATATTTTGACTTTGCATTTACGTGACCTGACACTCTGCACCAGTCCACTTTTGAGAGAACACAGTGTTGAAAAATGATGTGAGTTGTTTTCTAACAGCGTTCAGATGTTGCAGGTTTTTGTTAGGAAGAAGTGTGGTCCTCGGCAAGAGCTGGATGTGAGGAGCATTTTATAAAGGAACTACAGGGAACTTTCATCTTGTGCCGATTCTGGTGGCCCCTGTGGGTCGATCATTTCAACTCCTGCAGTTCTCTCCAGCTGCTGAATGACAGCTTAACTTGTGTTTGATGGCCATGATCTGTCATGTCCCTCTTACGTATTTTTTTTTTTTTTTTTTTGCTGTTTGTCACTTTTTTTCTTTTTCTCTATGCTGATCCTGCCGCAGTATCTTACATAACCCCCAAATATGACTTTGAATAAAATCTCTTCCCGCGAAACTGCCTGGGAATATAAACACAGTTTTTTGTGATGTGTGTGCTGCCTGATTTCATGTGTAATCCAACCTGGTGACAGGCACCACGAATATTGAAACAGCTAGTTTTCTTGCTGCTTGTCTCATTTGCCCGTGAAGGTCACTTAGAGGCATCGGCCTTTGAGCTTGTTTTATAACCAGTTACAAAAACTCCTTGTTTTGCTGCAACACATGCTGAAACAGAGAATGGGATGTTGTGGTTAAGAAGCTGGCAGGAGGTCCTACTGTTTGGTGGGGTTTACTGACCATCCAACAGCAAGCAGCTCAGCCTCACTGACTGCTCACAGCTCTCCGGGAGGCCTGATCAGAGGAGCACATTCACACACCTCTCAGCCCTAACTACAACTAGCTAATGAGATAATGAGTAAAACAGTAAGATTAACTCTGTTAACTTCATTACTATCCCCACACGTGTCTGAATACATCAAATATCACCATGTAACTTCCACATATGCATGTGCTGACTCAGATCAGCGTCTGAGACAGTTGGTGCGGTTAAGACTGAATCCACAAAGCACTCGTTGCACCTGACTCATCTGCTTTACCCAAGCCTCTCTCCCAGTTGTCAGAAGAATGTGTGGTAAATCTTGTGGATTAGCACGCTGTGTGCAGCAGGAAGAAAGATTTAGGGACAAACACGACGGGAGGAAGACAGATGGACCGAGTCGGAGACTGATAAAGTGAGAGATCAAAAGAATGAGAGAGACAAAAGGTGAGCCAGGAGAGGAGAAAAGAGAGCTGGGAAGCACCTCAAAGTTGGAAAACATCTTTAACTAACAGAGAAGAGGGCTGTTTATGTTAAAATGTTCTGGAACTCGCTCAGATTCGATGACGCAGCGCTTTGCTCCCCCTCTGATATCAAAGAAAACAACGGCAGCTGTCAGGCGCTAAATTGCAGCTGCTAACAGTTTGTGACAGGAGTGGGAGGAAAAGAGGAGAAAGAGGAGGATGGAGAGCTGAAACAGAAATCCTGCGCTTCAGGCTTTTGATATGTGACAGAGAGCTTAAGGTAGAGAGGAAGGGTGAGGAGAGGGGAAAAAAAGGGGTTTAGGATGGAGGGAGGGGGAGATAAGGAAAGAGTGACAGGTGAAGGAGGGGAAGGGAGGAGGGAGGAGAGAGGGAGAAGACGGGTGAGTAAGGTGATAAGTCAGAAAGAGAGAGAGAGAGAGAGAGAGAGAGACAGAGAGAGGGAGAGCATGTAAGTCTTTAAAGAACTAAAAAGCTGAATGTCGAGACTCTTTGGGAGTCTTTCGTCGCGGCCAAGGTGCAAATGAGTTCAGACGCCTTCTAGCAACGGTCCTGAGGGATTATCAAACGTGTTCACAGTTTTCAGTCAGACTAGTTTCCTTAGAAAATCTCTCACTGCCCTGAAAGTATTTTAGTGAGTAAGTAGTGACAAAGAAAACATCACAAACAAAAGTGCCACAGTAAAAGTAAGTAAAAGATCCACAGTTAAAAAGAATGCATTTCTTTGCTACAACTTTTAGCCCTGACATAGTATTGTGACTAGGGATGTATAAAACGACCTGTACTTTTTGGTACCGGCTCCTAATTGGGTCGGTACCAGGGTATCGTTAAGATTCTGGATAAACGTACTGTTACCGGTACTTTTATTTATTTATTTATTTTTACTTTTTTTCGATTATTTTTTATTAGTTTGTGATATGGATGGTTTCTGAACGTCTAGCCACCAGTAATGACTTCAAACTTAGGGCTTGACGTAGCAGAAATGAAACCGGGTGCTGCTGCCAGGTGCTGCAGTCTTCAGCATTAGCCGGGCTGCTAACTTTACTTTGTTACAGCAATCAAACACACCGCACTCCTTTAGCTTTTGCACACTCCAAGTGTTTGGTGATGTTGCTTACCCCGAATTTCCACTGGATACCGTCCGCTGCGTTACGGCTCTGATCCGCCGCCTGGTCACCCCCACCGGTTGCACTTTGAGTCAGCCATGGCGCAGCCCGGTAACGTGGGCAGCTGAAGTGGCGAGGCCGAGGAGTTTCCGCGATAATCACATAATCACTCACGACCGCAGTTATAGGTCTGCCGACCGAAGTCTTAGCAGAATAGCTTGTGTTTGTCTCTTCCATCCATCCATTATCTGTTACGCTTAATCCTCTGTAGGGTCGTGGGGGGGCTGGAGCCTATCGCAGGGCTACACATAGAGACAAACAACCAGGCACACTCTCATTCACACCTACGGACAATTTAGAATGTTGTTTTTGGACTGTGGGAGGAAGCCGGAGTACCCGGTGAAAACCCACGCATGCACAGGGAGAACATGCAAACTCCACACAGAAAGATCCCAGGCGTCCCAACCGGGACGCGAACCAGGGATCTTCTAGCTGTGAGGCAGCAGTGCTAACCACTGGGCCACTGTGCTTGTCTCTTTTTTGAGATTTGTGTGCTGGTGTCAACACGGAGCGTTTTAATTTGAAAAGTAACCGGATGTTATGTTGTTGTTTCGGTGCTTGACTTCCTGTCTGCTCGGTGCCCAAATCAGCTGAAGTGCTGCGTCATGCTCAGGCATCCGCCAGATACAGAAATAATGGTTATCTGTTCCGGAGAATTTGAAATTGCATTGCTTCTGTTCTGTTGAAGCTTTATTATTACCTTGTGGTAGTAAAAAGAAGGTTGAATCTTTTAACATCTTGTAAAGTCTTTATTTCTTTTTACACAAAATTACATGTTATAGTATTGATAAGAGTATTGGTAAGTATCGGTACTGATAAGGAGTATGGTGTTGGTATCTTGGTATATAAAATCCTAACATTATACATCCCTAATTGTGACTGCAGATTACATTTTTATTTTTATAGTTTTTAAGGTATTAAAAGTAATTTCACTTTTAAGAAACTGGTTGCAGTTTCGGCTGCATGGATCCGTTAAACTTGGGGATTTTCACTTGAACTTCTGGATCTGGATCTGTATCTCAGTTCTTCTCTATAATAATCTGTTGTTTCACTTGTATCTGAATATCTGTTTCCTTTGTCTTTCCCTCCAGGTGAAGGTGATGGTACGTGTGTGCCCGGTGTCTCAGTCGGACGCAGCTGAGTCAAGCTCCTTCCTCAAAGTGGATCCCAGGAAGAAACAGATCACCATCATGGACCCCTCAGCCAATCAGACGCCAAGCACTCCCTCCCAGAAGCGGGCAGCAGCCAATCAGGTCCCTCCGAAGATGTTCACCTTTGACGCTGCGTTCCCTCCCGATGCATCACAGGTACGAGAAAATATTGTGGCTGTGTCCAAATCACTCACTACCCACTGAATAACAGACCACGTACTTAGCAACAATACAGTTAGTTGAAAAACTAAGAAGCAGCTAATAGGTGTGGCTAATGACCAACACACCTATAACCTGTGGTACTGCCTTTGATGTATCTCTAGATGGTTTATTGCTAACAGAGATGTAACATTCATCCTGTAGTCTACCTGTAACTACAGATTTTAAAACGGATAAAACTGATATCCTTTTAACACTGAAAGGTAAAAACACAGCACAAGTTCTCAAACGGACCCAGTGTATCTATACGTTCAGGTATTGTGTCTGCTTTGACCCTCCTTCCTACATCTCTACTCATCCTGCTCTCTCTTTTCTGCTTGTTGTTAGGCGGAGGTGTGTGCAGGAACGGTTGCGGAGGTGATCCAGTCGGTGGTGAATGGAGCAGATGGCTGTGTCTTCTGTTTTGGACACTCCAAGCTTGGTAACAGTCACACACACACACACACACACACACACACACACACACACGTGCAGACCTCCAAAAATCCGAGCAAATGTGGCTTGTGCATCGTTTTCGGTGTGCGACGTGTTTGTGTCTGAGCGTCAGTGTGTCAGTCTCTCACTTGGCCGTCTCTCCACTGGCGCTCGTCTATCAGAGAGGGAAAGAAGAGGATTAGTGTCTGGCGATGCTGAAAGCATTCTCAGTCTGCTCCGTCTGTGTTTCTGTCTTCCCTTTTCTCTCTCTCTAATCCTTCTGAAGCTGGTTTTAGAGAGGCTGTCTTAAAAAGGGTCAGGACCCCTTACTGCACACTGCAACACGCCTGAACCCACACGCATGGCACTGGCACGACCAACAGCCACACACACACACACACACACACACACACACACACACACACACACACACACACACACACACACACACACTCAACAGTCGGGTCAGCCCCTGTTGTGTTCATCCCTGTACATGCGAGCAGAATTATCCGTCTTGGCTTGTGATCTTCAAACATCCAGTCGGAGTTTGCGAGTCCCCTTGAACTGCTGGCAGAGGACAAAACCGAGAATTTCAATGCTGCATCTCAGCAGGGAACATTTCTGTGTTAATGGCTCAGCTATTTACTGGAACAAACAGTAATTAAGTTTTATGTAAGAAACATGCTAACTACTGAGTTTGCTTGTGGCGCTGCCGGGAATTTGTCCCTCGCCAAATCTGTAGTAAACGTTAACTCTATAATGAACGCATCATGAGTTTTTTTGTCGTCATTACTCTCAGTTAAGTCATTAGAGTAATTGCTGAGAGTGGGAACAAGGCAACGTTGCCACCACTAAAGTCCGGATGGGCAGGAAAAAAGAGCAGACAGACAATCAGACAGGTTGTAGGAGAATTCAACCATTTCCTGTCATTTCAGTTTCATTTTATATGAGTTTTCTAGGTTTTTGCGGTGAGTTTCAGGCTGTTTTTAGGGTTCTGTTTCCCTCCTGTTTAATTGTGCTCCTCCCCAGTCGGACTTCCCTCCACACCTGCACAGCATGTCTGCATCACCATCCCTGTTTCCAGTGTTTTTCCACTCTGTACCCTCACCTGTGTTTCTCCACCTCACTACTCCTGCACCGCATCCCCTCGTTAGTTTAGTTTGTATTTAAGTCTTTAGTTCAGTCTTTGTCGAGTCATTCGTTGAGTTTCCCCGACCCTGTTGTGTTTGCCAGCTCCTGCCGTTGATCCTGAATGAAACGTCGTCTAATGATATTCTTGTCTGGTGTCTCCGGCAATTGGGTCCATCATCATTCACCATCTCTCCCCTATTATCTTGTTGCTGTATGCAGTACATACTATAGAGGTTTTACTGGATTTTGGGCAGCCACTACTCCAAAGTCACTTCACAGTCCAGCCCTGGCAGCTTGATAGAACCTCTAAAAAGGCATAAAGCACACAAACACACTTTAAAAAAAAAAACATTGCACAGTGTGAACAACTTTTGCAAGCATGATCGTCTGAGGTTTAAGTGTGACTGATGAAGATGGCCAAAAATGAAAATAAATTATTAAATAGAATGGGCAGAAAGCAGAACTTGCCCACTAATCCCTCAAACAGGCCCATGTAGGACAGTTTGGATGAGCAGATGCACATGTAATCACCACAGCTCTCCCAAGACAGTCACCCAACATGGCATCCACGTCCGACAGCCTGTCTAGATCATTGTTGAATACCTCGCCATGTTTACATGTTTTCATTCAGCTTTCTGATATTGACACATGAAAATTCCCACTGTTAGGATTCATTATGGCGAGTCGGAGGGTGGACAATCACGAACGTTCTGGCTTTAATGCTGCGAGAGCTTTTTATGCGACTGAGAAATTCATCAAAGAGAGTTTACTCTTTCAATCAATTTTACTGTTTTATTAATGCCGTGGAGCACTGCTGACCTTGCTGGCTTCAGTTTTAAATGGCTGCAGCAGATGAGATCATTCTTTATGATATAGCTCACCTAAGGCCATGGATCTTAATGAGGCTGCATTATCACGGCATTACCTTTTCCCTAATTAAAATGGGGGAAAGTAACGCAAGGTGCATTTATCTTCGTCCCTGTGCGCCCTCGGCTGTAGACGCATACAGGGAGGCACACCAGTCTTCTCGCGCACACACACACTCAGACACACACACACTAATACAAGGAATAAGCAGGTTTACCTTGAAAATTCTGAAAATGAATGGATGAATCCTCTGCTTTTAAGTCATGTCTGATGGATATTGTTATCAGTTCAATAATTAGGATTATTGGCCTTTGATGGATCAGTCTTATAGTAATGACCGGTGTGTTTGTGTGTGCGTGTGTGTGTGTGTGTGTGTGTGTGTGTGTGTGTGTGTGTGTGTGT
>JARJLU010010350.1:0-30000 GCA_030272975.1 Sparidentex hasta
CCACAGACTGTTCGTACCGCTTCCATCAGGAAAGCGGTACAGGAATATCCGCACCACCACCAATAGACTGAGGGACAGCTTCTTTCCAAGAGCTGTCAAAGCTATCACCCCCTGCACTGCAGGACAATAGACTAAGCTGCTGAACGCACACTGCACTTTTTTTATGTCCAACGGACTAATTAACGGCACCTTACTGTTAATGTATATATTACCACCCAACCGCACCAATCGTATACATAACATATGTATATACTACAGTTCTTATGTACATACTACAGTTCTGATGTACATACTCTCTTCCTCTTTTCTTATTATATTTATAAACCTATTCTATATTTTTACTATTTTACTATTTTATTACCTTATGCACGGGGGTTGCAAAGAAAATTTCATTGATTGACATGTGAATGTCCAATGATAATAAAAAAACTCTTGAATCTCTTGAAAAAGCAATAGCCTGAGAAAGAATGGCTACGAAAAATGGGGACAAGATCAGCACAGCTGTAGAGGTTGCTGTAGGGTCGACTTTGACAAATAACGACCTCTTAACTCATTGGTGCACAGCACACGCACTTCGTACCGTGACTTTATCTCGCAGCTGCCAGTACTCCTTTCAGCCCAGTCAACATCAGGTTTTTCTGGACGATTCTTAAAGTCCCTAAATTAACTGCATTACCAGGCGGCACTACGTAATGCTCACCAGTGCGATTCAGTTAAAGTAGAGAGAAGATACAGTATCCTGGGACCCACACAAGCCAGAACGGTTGGACTGACCATCGGAGGCCACCATCTCAGTGAACCAGCCTCAACCCCCCTGAGGGAAGTAAGGGCACTTATTTTTTTCCACTTCAAGCACTGCTTTAATGGTTTTGAAAAAACAAAAAAAAACACAACGTTTTTACTGTAGCAACTGCTACCATCTTCCATGACAACTGAAAATAGAGCCGACAGGACGGATTGGGCAATCACATCAGATGACTTTGGAACACAACACTGTGGAGAAAGACTGAACACAATGTGAGGCAGAAAGAACGAAAGTGAAACAGCATTTCAGCATAATTATCGATTATCAACTGACCCCGTTTTTATGATGACCCCATTGTACAAGGCAGGTGATGACATATTGTGTCTTGGTTCTTCATATTCCCACTGCTAAGGGTCCCCGGCCCCGCCTGCTAATCCAGCCTTGTCTATCATAAAGTAAATTGACAATGCCTCTCCTTTTCTTTGCCAATAACATTAAAGGGATAAGTGCAAAGAAAAACCCTCTACTCCATTACAGAAAAACAGTGCAAATCATTTTCTACTTCCTCTCATGGAGCTGAAATCACAGTGTGTGAAATTGCATTGAGTCCACTGCGAGATAAAAGCTGGCGTCAAATCACCGTACATGACTCTGGAACAAACAAAGCACAGGGATTCCGTAGCAATACCAAACCTGGAGATGGTGACCAGATTCATCTGAGCCACATCATTTAACATCCATCCTGCCTCACTCTCCCATCCATCCGCCTGATCAACACCGGAGAGCCCTGACCTTCTCCCTTCCAGAAGATCGATGCGCAAAGTTCGGTATGGGTCACACCGTCGCTGGTATTTAAAATGTAACCCGGACCCATCTTCCCATTTCCTCTTCGCTCCCGGATCAATAAGGAGAACACACGCATGAATAGGCTGCTGTCATCACTAAGCAGTCTGCCTCCTCTGGATCAATGGAGGTTTCAGAACAAACATCCTCATCATCTACATCATCAAAAACCACATCGTAATCATAATCACACTCACAGTGTTCCTATATTTCCATGCCGATAAAGACATGGGAACAAACTGAAATCCACACGGTGAAGAAAGAGCCGCAGTGCTGAGTGCTAATGAGAGTATTGATGTATTTCAGTATTACAGTCCTCTAACATCAGTGTGAAATGTATAAAAACTAAAGATCTGACACAAGCGCACCGCTCTGATGTTACACCGGGGTTTGTGCTGCTAGAATAAAGATTTTTCCTTTTATTTAATCATATACTTTTAGGGCCTTTCCAACTTTTAAAAATACCAGACAGCTCAGCTCACCCGAGCTGTACTCAACATTCTGGGACATTGGCTGCGAGGTAGTGGCCTTTAACTAAAAAGCCTGCGTACATTTCATCCAGGCACGACGAACGACAGCATAACCATTCAGAGCACTGGCATTTGGAGGGGAGCATGTAATGTGATTCCAGATGATGCAGTTTACGGGTGCGATAGAGAGCGAGAGAGAGAGAGAGAGAGAGAGAGAGAGAGAGAGAGAGAGAGAGAGAGAGAGAGAGAGTCGCAAATACCCACGCGAAGAAATAAAAAAATAAAGGTGGGAGAAAACAAAATACTAACATACTGGTGATCCTGAGTAGAATAAATGCTCAATTTCACATTCAAACTCAGCACGTAATAAAATACTAAAGTGGTGATAACTGAACCGGTGTATTTCAAGGAGGACATTGCCATTACATATTGTTTTTTCACTACTTAAACCAACTCTCTTATTTTTCCCTCCAGACAGTCCAGGCAGAAAAAAAACAGGGCACCGATGTAAGTTACTATGGACTGCTGCTGACCTGAATTTACTTGGTTGATAAGTCATGTATTGTTTTGCTCAATACCTACATTTTAATCTATATTTATTTTAATCCCTGTGTTCGATGAAGGAAGGAATGAATTGTCGCATTTTGTATGCTTGAATGATGTAAGTTAAAAAAGAGGGAAAAACAAACATCCACCATCCAACCGTTGCACTTCATCCTTGACTACAGTAAATTGCTGGAACAGCTTCCTGCAATGTGTTTTTAATGGGCTTGGAGCCAATGGCGCCACAAAAATCCATCTTTTGGTTAAAACGGCTCGGAGTGAATGAAGATGAGTGCGTTGTCTATTCCGATGCATTCTGGGGGTCAATTATACCTCAAAGAGTTCTACCCCGCTTTTCGGACTCTTTTATGTGAAAAACTGTTGCGAAAGGAAGTCAATTCGACCGATTAACATTTCAGTCCAGTGCATGTCCTGGTCCTGATGGGACACCACACTGGGAGACATTCTTCAGCCTAATCTGCTCCATGTTCTGCACGCTCGACGTTTGTGAGCATTTTACACAAGTCTAAACGTGCTGTGGTTGGTTACACTGTTAGCACATGGCACGCACTTGGCAAGAGAATCACGTCAAATCCACGCTGTGAATATTGCACAGGAATCATCATAGATATGATGCAGGCAATGACAAATGTGTAAAACAGCCTCTAACAAAGAAAGCTAAGTCATTTTAACTGAACCTGTGCCTGAATTGTAACCGTGTTGTTTAAAAAAAGATATAAAGTTTGTTTGTAATGACGAACAGAGTTGTATTAATGATTTCATTGTTCGCAGGAGCTTCCTCGTTGTAATCAACCTGCAGTATAATCAGTGTACAGCCACACATTAAACCAACAGCTCCACTGCACTGTTTGTAAATGTTTTTAACATTTCTCCACATTCTGCAATAATCCACTAAATGGCAGCCTCTTTGTCAAAGAAGCTCTGCGAGTAATTGCAGCAGTGACATTTAACTATTGGAACTGACTCAAGTTCTCAGTCAAAGCAAAGCTACTGCACACTCGCCTCTGTGCCGATCCCTCTGCGTCTGATCCTCTGCTCTGTTTCCACCACGCCCCCCGATGCTGCAAGTCCACGATCTCATCCGAGCGTGCTTCTCAACTGTACCGACTGTGGTTTTATATTACTATGAAAAAAGACGTTAACTCTACCTTACAGTTTTGGCACAGTTAGCAGCTACAGTCCTGTACGACTCAGCTGTATGCAGCGCAGCGTTTTCATTCTGCTCTGAGAGTCATCCTGTTTTCAGAAACATCGGTGACTAGATACAAAGTAAGCATGTGGCTGTTACTTAAATCAACCCGCTTTGCAAGTGAGTATTACAGTGCTGTAACAGTATGGAGAAACCTCATAGTATGCCCCCTCAATAACAACATCACAGCCGTCTTTACAAATAACTCGGGAATATTGGGGTGTCACTATGTGTCGTTGTACCACTTTATGATAACCACTGTTGACAAATGGCAAATTCATAGTAAATTAATCTTTAATCAACTGACGTGTTGCTGTTAACAAGCAATTAAATGTGTCAAACACCCTTTATTTAGCAATCTGTTTATTGTAATTGAAATCATTGTGTATAAATGAAATGTCAATAAAGTTTATCAAATACATTAACTGCTCATCACTTTTTTTTAAATTAGCATACATGTCATCACTCTCTTTATTAATTGGTGAGCATTTTTATCGTTTCCGATATTTTTGTCTTATTTCGACCCTCGAGGCCAACTTCCCTTAAAATATAAATGACATTTTTGTATGGTGAATGATGAAAGTACAAAGGACAAATTAACAAATTAACAAATTAAATTGGCTGGAATCCCCTTTAAATTATTCAGATTAGTTGGTAATATATCAATCAGTTTTTTTCATTTCACACACATTTTCATCGCCTTCATCTTCATCATTTAAGTTGTGTGACTCTCCATCATATATACACCTTTATAACTTCTTCACTGATGTTTTGTAAAGTATTTAATTGTTTGTTACAAGTGAAATAACTATAGTTTGATTGACAAATTTTACCATTTATTACTAAAAGCTTACCTTGAAATTATCAAATAAAATTCCTGCCTGTGCCATTTCAAAATTCATTTATGTTTTCACACTGTATACATCCATTACAGTGTTTTTGTGTTAAAAATAATGTTCAGAGCTCTGATAGACCCAGGTGCAGATGGAGGACAGGTAGAATGGCACCTACGTGAAAATGAAAAGCCAGAGGCCAACAGGGTGGCAGCTGCTGTTGTGCTTCCCAGTTGATTTGTATTTCCTGTTACATCTACACGCGCCCAACCTAAGCCCTAACCTCAAACAAATATCTCTGCAACTCCTAAGCAACCTTACCTCAAACATGATCCTAAACATGGAGGTCAGGACTATGAGAAACACTACTTTAATGGGGAAACAGGCCTCAACACAAGGCTACATCGCTAACAGGAGCTAGCCCGTCACAGGTGGCCACTCCATCACTCCCCATCGCTGTCCTTATACCCTTGCTTTCTCTCTCTCTTTGATTGCGTCGGCTTTATTTTCACCACCCTCTGGTTCCTCCTGACAAGGCAAAAAAGGATGCATTTCATCCCACTGCCGGCAAATTAGGCAAACGTAGGTAAATTCACCTTGAGTGATAAAGCAACAGTTTTAGCCTTTCATTCTCAGCAGTCATAAAAATAAAAAAAAATCCTAACCAACTACACCTGAAGTGTATCAAAATATAATGCTTTTTTTTTCTGGGTTTCATTATAGCCGGAAATGTTCCACATCAAACCAAAAGGCATTCTTCAAATCGCCTCTGTGAGAGAACTCTTTTTATTACTATTAGGAGCCATTCTCCAAGAAGAGTTTTACAATTTGATAAAAAACTGTTAATAGTTCTCAGCCCACACATCTCTCTTGGTGTGTGTGTGCTGAGGAGAAGCAGTCCTAAACTGGCAGAAGAGTGCTCTGACAGCTTCTGGGTAATGGGCCCTCGCTGGGCTCACTAGACGGGGCCAATTTTCTCGCCAGACAAGGCGCGGTGGGTCTCGCCGGGTGCTGCGGTTGCAGCCAATGCTTGTGCACACACGCACACGTACACACAGTCACCACTCAGCGGTCACACAAACACACAGACACACATCTGATTAACAGACAAATGTCACAAATATGCACAGCCAAGCGAGGCTGACAAACAGTCGGCCCTGGGTGGGGGATTTTCCTCGGCCAGCAGAGTGGAGTGGCCACCGCGGTGCCACCAGAGCTCAAATATCTGTATCTACTGGGTGTGCACTCGCCGTCAGAGGTCCACATGGACGATTAGATAAAGGGGCTCTAGCCATGGAGCAGGCAAACACTTGGCAGAGTGAGCTACACCAACCAAGAGACAACACTCCTGTTCTTTAGGCTGCTTCATCCCTTCTCATATTTCTTCCGTCAAAGTCATGTACCTGTTAGTCTGTTTCTTTTATCTTCCAAATCAGAGACTGATACCCGACAGCGTTAACTGGGTGAGTTGAGATCAGAGTCAACCAGCTGCTCCAGGGTCTGTTTAAAAATGCACCAAATCTATGCTTTCAGCCAGACCTGAGTCTGACTGGTGAAAGTGTTCTAAAAATGTGAAACCACACCCAAGTGAAACCACCACAGGGCTCAGAATAATAAGTCGGCCCTGTTTTATGATCAGAAAGATGTCTGAAAAACTGTGAGTGAGGTCAGATGAAGATGGCGAAGAGGAATGGAAACAGGCAGATGATAAAACATGTGAAAAGGAAAGAGAGAGAGAGAGAGAGAGAGAGAGAGAGAGAGAGCTTTTAAGACGAGAGACTGTAAAAGTGAAGAAACTTAATAACAAAAGAAGACAAGGAAGAATGGAGAGGTAAGGTCTTCCTAAGGCAAAACAAGCTGTTTCCTTAAATTCAGTGATAGCTGGTGAGAAAAGAAAACTTTACAACATCTCAGGAATAAGACATTTCATTCAGCTGATATACAAAATGTGTGTTGCAGTATTGATTAAGGCAACATAAAGATCAAGATTCAAAACAACACAACCATAATCATGGCAATTACACCTGTTTATTTCATATAAGGCACCACCAATGTATCGCTTTCAACCTTGACATTTGAGGCGGAATGGTCCTTTAACCCACGAGGCAACATATGTCAGACTTTCTTTCCTCAGACAAAACCATTGTGTCAGGTTGACTGAAAGGGCGACACACACACCACACACACCACACAAACAAACACACACACACACACACACACACACACACACACACACACACACACACACACACACACACAGTGGATTTGTGCTTTTTGAAGTGATAAAGCAGCAGCATATGCCGTGGCAGAGACTGTGACCTGTGGTGACTGATTAAAACTGGAAACAAAGGCAGAGCTGAAGAGCTCATTAGCACCTCTGAAAGTCTTTATGTTCCACAACAGAACAGGAGCAGATTCCTGAGCTGCCAGCACCCACCGCACTTCACACTCATTCATAATTCAAACTTTTTTTGCGGCTTTAACCTGTCTGTCTGGGGACCAATTTCCATCATTTCGCTAACTTCACTGCTCGCTTTTTTTTTTAAAAAAGGATTGTCAAATCCATATAGTCAGCTGAAAGGATTTATAACTAAAACGACAGGAGTCTGACAGACTTCACATGATTCACATGAGTTGGTTTGGGGGGATTCCCCTCACAAAAAAATATGTATTATCAGAAGCTTAGTCACGAGGACGGTCAGAGTTTTTAGGAAGGCCACACTGAACACAGTTCCACACCCACACTATATTGTCCTCCTTCTTTCTATCTAGTGCAGGCATCAGCCGAGGTGTCTGACAACCACACGCAGCCTTTCTATTGTCCGTGGTCTTACCAACTCTGGTTTTATCATATCTACTATCAGTCTATGAATCTGTGGTCTGTCTGGGAATAGAAACTAGAGCTGCTCCTTTGGGAGAAGCCAATAAGCCACTATGTGAGGGAGTTTTCATAGAAACACTCAGACTACATTGTGGCCAGAGCAGTTTCAGATCATCTGACATATTGCAGATATCATTACAGATACACATTTGAACAGTCTTATTTAAACAGGTAATATTATCCTCCTAATGATATATTGAACAGTTATTTAATGAATTCTGGATAGAAAAGATCTGGTTGATCATTCCTGACCATTTGGATAACTGTGAGTCTAAAAGTAACAACTCATATAGGCTTAAAAAGTAGAGCTAATGAGTGGACCAGTGTTGTTTTCATTGTTACGAAGATTAGGTATCAACATTCGTCTTTAGTTAACACAATGTTTGTATGTCACATGTTGATAAAGGTTCTCAGTCATCCAGGTCGTAGTAAAAGTAAAGTGCTGTATCGTAGGCAACTGGATGTGTTTCAGTTTCTTGAAGACCATGCTAACGTAACGTCAATGACACTCAAGCGGCCCTAATGACTCTGAAACTCAGAGCTCACACGTGTCCTTACCGACTCTGTAAGGACACTCCCACACAGGGTTGAAAAGCCTGCAACTCCCCCAAATAAGTGAGATGTGAAGAAGCCACTCGGGTAAGAGGGGGAAAGGCCAAGTTGCCTATGATACAGCAATATTTGTATGTAAAACATTCTGGGATACTTTTTATCCTCGACAACTGACAGCTTTAGCCAGCTATCATGAGGCATGGAAGCACTATCTAAGTGAGGAACAGCAGCTGGCAGCAGAACACAAATGACACCAGTAAACTCACTCTGGCTCGAGGTGAGATATGACCGGAGTCCTGCGCTGTGCCAAACAGCTGGACAGTCTGGATTGGTGAATCACATGACTAACAAAGAGATCTAGCTATCATTTAGCACGCCTTGCTGGAGAAGAAAAGTACCGTGCCAGCCAAATACATCTGGGCCGTGCTAACATATTCATGCCAACATAATCTAAACAAACACACTGAAAACAAAGGGAATATATGTACCGAAAGGGTATAAAGCTAATCATTTTCTACAGTATCATACATCATATAGATAAAAAGAATAAACTACCACCAAGTTGCTGAAAGTATATTCAAACTCCTAGTTTAATTGCTGCGCACAGTGTCAATACATCTCGCCACAAATGCTACCAAGATGAATTCCTGAACATGTGTTGTAGCTGCTGATTAAATATCGCCCCTTCTGTTCACCGGGACAAGCAGTGATGAATAAAACTATTCAGAGCAGCAACAATAATAATGTTTCAGCCGTAATTGAACAATAAATCCTGCATGCTTTCGGCACTACAAACCTCCAGCATATTGCCTTAGTGGACTTGTGTGTTTTGCCAAACCATTTGTCCATTTGGCAATTACCGCTGAGTCAAACAAAGTGGATGGCCTATAAAAAGCAGTGGAAGACAGTGTAATCCACAAGACGCTCAGCTCCTCACTAAATAATAAACCCATCTAATCGAGTTAACGAGATGGCAGCCTTTATTCCATCTGTGTGCGGCTGGGTGATGAAGTGGAAGATGTGTTTTTCTTTTTTGGACTCCACACCTCTCCCATCTCCCGCGTCGCTGCTGTTTTAAATGGGGGCCCTCAATGCGGCCCTGCGACAACATTGAGGAGCTAAATGCATGCAACAGTTAATTAGACTTGTGAATGAATCGCTTTTGGACCATCTCTCTGCTCTTTGTCGGTCACCCCCTCAAATTGAAATGAGAATTATAACGGCGGCAGATGAGTAATTAGTTGGAGACGGATGGAATCCCCGCTCGCTTAGCGGAATCAAAGAGGAGAAAAGATGATGGATTGTGCACGTTTATTTGTGTGAGTGTGCGGCGGAGAGAGGGAGAGCGGGACAGGCTTTAATCGCGTTACATTGTCTTGAGAGAGGCTAAGTGTATTAACACCATTGTGCCAGGAGCGCTGTATTCACTTTGGGACCGGTATGGAATGTGTAGTATGTGTTCTTTGAGCTCCGAGCGGAGGTGAGGCTCGGGGTCCAAACTCAATCAGCGGCAGATAATGTGACAGTCTCTTCGCATTGTATACACTTTACTTGCTCTCATCCTTAGACTGTATAAAAGAAGTGGACGTGACTACCTTGACATCGCCCGATGAATTGTGGAAAACTGTTTTGAAGCCTTGCGTTTCGCATTAAGTCAGCAGACATCTTGTTGAGAGGGTGGCACTGGAGAGGATGGTCACAGTAGCAATTCGTCAATACTACTTTTGGCATACTCTGCTTTATCATCTATTTTACTCAGAATGGGACCATAATTTACAAAATGTACACTAAAACTCTGAAACTAGTTATAAGACCATCACCTCACCAGGAAACTGTTTACTGATGTTACAAATCAAGTGAGAAGTAGGCTCATTTTCCCTTAAGTTTACAAGAACACAGGTTTGAGGCACTTCATTGGCTTCACTTTTCAGACCTGGAGGCACATCCACTTCTTTTATCCACTCTATGCTCCCTTCACAAAAAAGACGTGTGACAGCTGCACATTGTTCCATTGTTGGTGAAAAGTAATTAGTGTTTTAATGGACAATAACTAACATGTCTGCATGCTAAGGATTTAAATTGCATCATCATATCTGGGCCAAAAATGCATTTAAGCTATGACAAGCAGCTGCTTTGATCAAACTGAAGTGTTATAGGGACAGAGTTGGCACAATTTCGCAGCCAAAGAAAATGATTTTGCTCTCTAAATTCAGGGATATAATTCTGAGAGATTAGGTTTGTTTGTTAGCAAAGACAAAAGGTCATGTTTGTTTCTAGCAAAAGGCGAAATGCTGAAACACTAGCAGATTTTTAATTACAACATCGTAGCTCCAAGTATAACATTTCTGACACAACGGGTTGTATAAAGCGCCACATGTGCAACATCCATTATTTCATTCACATCGAGATTAACTCTGTTTGAATCAGAAGTGTCAATCTGACATCAGATTTCTTTGAAGTTCAAATCCTCCTGCTGCAAAGTGATCTCGATTCATTCCTCGTGCGCCTCTGAGATTAAAGGTGCTACAGTATGTGAAGTCAGTGTGCAGATATAAGCTTCAGGTTGGCAGCATGATCCCGCCATTAATTTAGGCTGCTAGCGGGTTTTTGACAAATCCGTATCCTTTCTCAAGGCAAGGCGTGCACCCACAGTTAGGATTATCGGGCATCTCAAGTTACCATCCTGAGCTTTTTATTCTAGTTTTGTTAAAAATGACTCCTGACCGGGCAACATGTTTTATAGAGTGATTACAACATAATTGGTTCTTCTCCTCTTCGCCTCCCTGTTGTTATGCAGCATTTTCATTTTGACGAGCAGAGGAGGGATAACAATAGAGTGAGCTGAATATGTGTTCTTAGAATGAGGTCAGCCAGAGTGAACATAATTACTGGAACGGAGTTGTAGAAAACCTTGAGAGTAAAAAAACTGTTATTCAATGTTGTAAAACACGGCAAAACTGAGGTTTTCATCAAGCGTGGGTGGAAGCGGAAACAAAGTTTAAAGAAGGGTGGATTTTGGACTTAGACTCAGAGGCAGGGTCAAGGCATGGTTTCGAGTACTACTGCCAACATTGCAATGTGTCTGCTGCATATGTCATAAGATGACTGCTTGCTAATTCAAAGCAACTTGATATGGCGATAGTGTCTCAATGTTGTGCTCACAGGTTAAACACAAATAGCCAAAAATCTGTGAATGCTGCTTTTAAGGGTGCAACTAAGGATTATTTTCATGATCATTAACAGTCAATCATTTTCTCAATTAACTGATGAGTTATTTGGCCTAAAGGTCCCCAAGGTGACCTCCTAAACTGTCTTGATTTACAATTTATTGTCATAGAGGAGAAAATAAGCCATCAAATATTCTTATTCCATAAACTAAATCAGAGAATTCTGACATATTTGTCCTAAAATGACTTGAAATTATTAATCCAGCGATCAAAATAGTTGGCAAGTAATAAAACAAAGTAATCAGTTAATTGAGCAACTGTTGCAGCTCTTCCTTCTTTCATGGAACACCAAGGTTCACAAACTAGCTAGGTAGCTCTGTCGAAGCGAAATGTCCCGATTATTAAAATCATAATTTGACAGCCAAATACAGGGAGTGGAAGCTAGTTCTTTTAACAATTAGTTTATTAGCTATCCGCCAATATTTCTTCGAAAGCGCATTAAAGATAAATGCTACCCATAGCTCCATGACTGTGTAAAAGTAATCAAGAACTGTGACTTTCTGCCTGAGATTTAAAAAGAATAACAATATAAATACATGTTGCAGCTTTAACGAGCAACAACACTGTAGTCCAGAATACAGGAAGACCTCTCTCTCTCTCCCTCTCTCTCTCTCTCTCTGTCTCTCTCTCCCTCTCTCTCTCTCTCTCTCTCTCTCTCTCTCACTTCTAAAGTAAAACAACAGTGGTTTGGGTGGTTACCGCTTGGGTGGTGGTGAATTTTGGACACCGATCAAGGAGCATACCTCTAATGCGACCAGCTGTAAAAGCCAGTCACCTGCAATAGCACAGCTGATACACACAGGTAGAGTGTACAGAGAGTGTGTAAAGAAAACACACAGACACACACACATACACATACACATACACACACGTGCACACACCTGATGCTAGTCATGCTTCCAGTCTCAGAGCCAAGCTTGCATCTCTCCAGCTGACTGGCAACAATCTGTCGTTCGGCTTCCAGCTCCCTGGTCAGACGTTCAAACTGCAACTCCTGGAGAGAGAGAGAGAGAGAGAGAGGGGAAGGGGTTGTATCAAAACAGTCCGTCTGTTTATTTACTGTTTCATTTACAGTCGTCCTGAACATTATTTTGGCTCCGTCGTCTCTGACACATTTTTTATTGTTGTGAAATGGACTCTGCAGTCTGTGGTGGGAAAGCAGGCCAGATATCACCGTGTCTGCCAGCTTCACACTGCCAGACATTCATGAGAGGAGTCTGATATGTTGAGAAAAAACTGTGACACCAAACTAAAGCCATCGCAAATGTGACATTTGTTACCCTGCCACCAGGAAAAACACTCAGATGAAGGGTCATGAAGGGTCGGGAGATTTTTATTTTCATTTTTTTCTGCGTCAGGAACGCTTTTACTCCAACGCTTGCCTGAGAAACGTATGGATGTGTACCCTGCTGTTGTAAGGATGCTGGTGGCTGATAATGCAGAAAGGGATAGAAGAGGTTGTCAGTCCCATCAGCCCAACTGAAGACCCAATCGGTAGCTGCAGTGTAGGACCCCCACTGTCACCCCCAGTGCTGGATGCTAATACCCACTTCATTGGGAAATACGTGGCCTAAATCCGATGCTATATACAGAATAGACACTGAATGTTTAAATACAGTGTAGTTAATTGAGTTAAATGAGAATTGCTGAATACAGACAATCTGATAATCTCTTGATTATACAGCGCTTCATGGAAACTCATGCTGATGTTAGCTGAGGTTAGCATAAATTGTCACTTGGCGGGATGATGTTAATGGCACCTTCATTAATGTAGGAAGAGCATATTTACAAAACAGAGGTACTCCATTCTGGGAAACAATGGGCCTGATCAGCCAATCTTATGTCAAAATTTACATGGAAATGGGCAAAAGTAAACTTTATTAGCAGTTAGCATTTACAGATATTAAACAGTTGGTGGCACTTGTTTTCCAGTCAGGTCCAATTAAACCAATGCAGAAGAAGAGAGCGTTGAGACTGACGTAAATAAAAGAGTGCCAGTCAAACCTTAAACAAATGAGAATGATGTGGTAACCATTCTGAATGTTTATTTCATGTGTTTGAGGAAAGCAGAACTTCTTGTTGCTCAACACAGATCCGTTGCTTTAGTCTCTTTGGTGGAAGCACCGTGCTTCATTTACATCATGATTCATTTGCTAATACTAAAATTATTTGTGGGGAAAAATTTAGTTGTCTTCATATTGACAGCTGCGTCCTAACTTTCTGGGGGATTCGGGGTTGTAAGTACATGTCACCTGTCCGTGAGGAGGCGCCCATTTGCAGGAAAGTGCAAACCAGAGTATAGAGACTAATTTTATGCTGCAATTTTCCCATCATCTATCAAATTGTAAAAGTTGTTATTACAAAATATATAAGACGAAGCATTGCAAACTGTTGTGCCCATCACATGGAGATATTGAACAAAGTTGTTTTTTTTAATTGAAATTTCTAAGAGAAAGTGCAGAAAGGCAGATCTGTACGAACTGTTTTAAATGAAAGACAACTGGTGTAAGCAGCCGATTCTCTTGAATCGTTTGTATACTCCATCTGAGACTGAAATCTGTTCCAATGAGTGGTGTCTCCATGAGTCCCATTGTTTTTTTAATTTATGCTATTCAAGTGTGATGAATAACCACTAATTAACAGATACACAAACAAGCCAACAGCTGATTACAGGACTCTCTCCTCTGCTGCGATCATTACAGCTGATTTTAACTGATTTTACCAATTTGTGCAACAAAAAACCTCCAAAAAAACAGAAAAAACAAATTAATCCAACTGCATTGTGGATTGTTTCGTATTAAGTAAAGAGCATTCAGTGCCTCTACACTGGAGCACTGGTTAAAAAATTGAGATCTTAGTTGGTGTGTGACTGGTGGTTTTCCAGATAATAAAAAGTGGTGGAATGATAATAAATCCTTTCACAATGGGCGATATAATCAATCCTTGTTCCTCGGGCCACTTTTGAGTACCGATGAGCTATTCTGAAAAAGATCTGAGCTCATTTAATTGCTATAACATTTTATATTTTCGACCAGGTGAATGGACTGACACATTTGATCAGATGGTCAATTCCTTAAGTTTAAAGATCAGTATTTCTGTGTGAAAGAATCTTTGGAGTGACACATGCACACATACAGCATATGCACATTTATGACTTTTTTACTCATCGTCAGTCTTATAAGGGAAATAACACACTTGTCATGCTCGAACAAAGAATATGCATGACAAATTGCATATCTAACGGTCAACTCTTGCAGCGCTTACGGCCAAATTAATCTTGATGCGTTCAGGGAGCCATTGCATGTAATTAAGAGGGAATAAAAAAGTCAGGCTACTCTGTTTGCACAGATAGTGTCAGAGGAACAATGCACCTTCAGCTCTGACATGAATTGGCCTCAAAATATCACAGAAAAATAAAATTTCCCATCAAAAAAGAACATTTATTTTAATTCTAGTGATGACACTATGTGTGTTTAAAGCTTAACCACACTGATAGAGAGCGGAACACTGGTCCGTGGGAGCTAAAACACAGATGATGCCTGAGGCAACTCCGGGCTTTCCACTCTAATGATGACAATTTGATTATAATGAATCATTAATGCAAAAAATGAACAAATCAAACTGCTAATTTCCCTGCAATTATGCACCATCCTCTCTTCATTAACTGGACACATACAGTGGCACACACACGTACACATGCATTGGCATACATGCACACTGGCTTCTGCAGGTTGTACACGCAGTTAATAGATTTACAGGAGAACACACAAGTTCTGCACATAAATAAAGACTTGCTGCTGTGACACTGAGCCATTACAGGTGTCATTTTTAGCGTATGGCAGAATATGAAGATAGCTCCATAAACATAGGAGGCAGCATATCAACAGAGTAACAGACTGCTGCTCTTTAATAGCTATCCATGGCTATAGCTAGCTACTGTAAGTCAACTAGCTTATGGCTCGGTTAGCCACTGAGCCAGTGGCCCTAGATTTTGTCTGGATGGGGATCTCGGAACACAGGGGGACTAAGCACAGCATTGGGACTCAGCTCAAGTGGATTTGGCAGCGTGCCGTGAGAGTAAACATCATACTGGGACTGAACAGAGCCTCCAAGACGGACTGAAGTCATTTTGACAACAGAGGATCCAGTACAGAGGTGATTTACAACGGCTCCAATCAGGACTATGACCTTGGGGATGACAAGATTTGGCAGGCATGGGGCAGGAGAGGCGAGAGAGAGCAACACAGAGTCAGACAGTAGATCAGCAGTGGATGAGAACAGTGGATAGAGCCGGAATGTTTCCACATCTCACTCAGCGAATTGAGGATTTATTTCAACCAAACCAGAGACAATTGTGGAGATACAAATGAAGATTATGCTGGTGAGTTTTACAATGTGAACAAGCTCCTTTTGTAAAAGAAAAAAAAAAGAAAAAAAACTTGAATTAAAAAGGTGCATAGTTGTTTTTGGTTTTTTGTAAGAGCATTTCTTGACATTTTTAAATCTATTTTATTCATTCAATATGCTAAGGGCTGGCATACATCTCCCATCTGAAACTACAGGGCTAGCTGGTTAGCCTGCTAACCTCAGTCAACATCTCAGTAACACAGCAGCTTTTCTTTCACTCTCTGTGGGTACTGTTGGTTTTACAATGTTTTAAACTTCTGTCCATATATTGCAGATCGCTCCTTTAACCATGTCAGGCTTATACAAAGTTTCCTATTGACACGGTGAAGTGCTTTGTGCAAATGCCACATGGCATATATTCTGCTGTAAATCACTTTTCTAACCTCTTTACAGGGTGAAAAATGTTCTGAATGTGGATGTTAACAAGTTGTAATGCTCGCTCACACACACACACACACACACACACACACACACACACTGAGCTGACTGCTGTGCAGTCTCTCCAGTGTGAACGCAGAGGCAGCAACATGCAGACTCTTCCCTGTTTACACAACTTCGACATGATGATAAACAGACGTGTTTACTCTGCACTTCGGATGAAAATATAGCTGCTAAAAAAAAAAATCACCTGGCTACGACAGCTGTGCTTAGGAGGCTCCATCCACTGAGCTGCACACAAAATCATGTTTGCAATTAGATGAAATAAACTCCTTTTCGGCGTGTGGTGGCCTTATATCAATCATCAGTGTTTGTTAACGTTTCACCAGGGAGCCACTCATCTGCACAAAACGCAGGGATGATTTCAGTGTCCATGATCTCGTCGCTTATTTGAGAATAAAAGCCGTGTTCCTTTGATGCAGACGCACACCAGCCCCTTCGCTACAAAGAAAACTGGAACTGAAGTTCCATCAGAGTTAAGAAGCTGCACCCTCATTAGCATCTCAAGCATCCAGTGTGCATGTTTTCCCCCCAGTGTGATCTGACTCTGCGCAGTCAAATCAATCTAAACTCCCCAGTCAGCTGATGTAAAGAAATGAAAACCGAGGAGAGAAAATAAATAAATAAACAAAATAAACAAAAACCATCCTACTTTGACGAACAATCTCCTGAGCAGATGAATGAAAAGATGAAACGCTTGAGCTCTGCTTTGCTTGTTTGTTTGGTGCTGAGAGCACAGAGGCTGAGCGAGATGACTAACTAGCTGGATGAGAATTCAGTCATACGGCTTCTTGAAAACATCGAAACAAAAGCAAATGCTCCCTCCGTTTACCCCCCCTCCTTCCCCTTCGATCCCTGCTCCCTCCAATTCAGGGCTAGCAGGCAAGACACCTGTTACTGCAGAGGAAGGGGCAGAGGCCGTGATGGAATGTTTTTTTTCTTTTTTTCTGGGAAAATGCGGGCGGAAAAAGAGTTAAGGAAAATGGAAAAAGAGGAAAACGGGAATGAACACATACCTTCACGTGGACCATACTTCACACAGAGACACAAAATCAGATAAATATCCCGCTTTTCTTTGCTCCCGTCTGGTCAGGGGAAAAAAAGCAACAACAACGCGCTCTCTCCCTCCTCTAAACACTCGTGTCCTGGGTCACACACAGCAAACGATAGAGAGACATAGTGAGAGAGAGAGAGAGAGAGAGAGAGAGAGAGAGAGAGAGAGAAAGAGAGAGAGAGAGAGAGACACTATAAGTGTCACTTGAGCTGACTGCAACTCAGCCCCTTTCTCTGTGTCTCATTCTCTCTCCCTCCTCCGGGGCCATGAAACACACACACACCCGGTGTTCACTGAGGCACAAAGGTCCCCATGGCAACGGAGCATTTAGAAGCCCCATGTCATTATTTATGCAACGTTGCATCACAATGGGCCCTCCCACTGGCTGACCCTGCCAAAAAAGCCCGCCACTCGCCAGTCACTCTCTGCCTCTCTCTCTCTCTCTCTCTCTCTCTCTCTCTCTCTCTCTCTCCCTCTGTGTCTCTGACCAGACCATCTGCACCCCTCCCTCCCTCTCCCCCCAGTCCTCCTCCCCATCCACCATCACTGAAAAGCAATGGGGGATTTTGGGAAGGAGAGAAGGGGAGGCGCCAGAGACAGGAGATGGAAGGGAGGCGAGATGGAGGGAGACACACACTCAAAAGAGCAGACTCATACCAACACACAAACACACACATTGCTACACACTTTGCGTTCTGCCTCTGAGAGATTCTGGGGAGGGTATGGGGCGCAAAAAAAAAAAGTGTACTGGTCTGATAAGTTCAGGCACGATGCGAGACGTTTTTGGTTGGGTCTGTTTCACTTGCACAGGCAACAAAGGGGAATGTTGTATTTCCTCTACATCAGTGAGATACTAATTATAACAGTCCCAATGTGCAATGCCGTGGCCCTGTTTACTCATTACATTAACATGCATCTTGGATGATGAGTAGACAAGTGGACGACTCCAAGTACAGGTGTGAAGGCGCACTAGAGGCATTGAGGGTTCAATCACTCAGACCACATTTTGAGGTAGTCTGGGCAACATTTGAGAATATTCTTTAGACACTGTGTGTGCCTATGTCTCCGCCTACCACGAAATCAATTGTGGATCTTTGGGGTCCCAGTCAACATCAACCAGAGGCCATAACAACAGGCTAAATGGATTCTCATTGATGGAATACACACGAAACACACTGTCTGATATGAGGGGCTGAATAGTCAGTGCAGCATGTTTGTAAACAGAAAGTTCATTTACATATACCTAGGACAGTGATCCTGTCATAAATGGAAATGTCTGACACATGTGGAGATGCATTCAAAGGGTTTATAGAAATATTTTTAAATGTATTCTTAAGCTTGAGTATCGTTCAATAAATCGTGCTGAACGAAAAAAAAAAATATACGGCACCTGCCTCACAATCACCTCTTGTTTTTTAGTCATGGGTAGCCATGGACCAAAAGAGAAAATTAAACATTTGGAAGAAAAGGTAGAGTAGAATGAAACCAGAAAAAAAAACAAAAAACATATTAGTTATAGACTTGACAAAGAAAGGCAAACATTCAGCTTGGGAGTGCGTCGCCACTGCACATTGTTCATAAAGCTCATGCAAAGTTCACCTCGGGCTTGGATACATGTCCAAAATTAAAATCCCCTCTACAGAACCAGCAGGAAAATCTGTTATGTCAGGTCTAAGCTTTGTTTAAAGATGTAGTCATTTCCACATCAAACTAAGTTTTGTCCTGTTTTATAAATGAGGCCCCAGGTTTGAACTGATGTACTTAAAGCTGTCCACTTTTGATCAAATCACCCAGGATACATGGGTGATCACGGGAGCCACAGCCACCCTAATGAGCAAGGATGCTCACTTGCAAACCGCATCCAATTAAGCCAGCTTGGTGTTTAGTTGGCTGTCATGTTACCTGTTAGCTCAGCAGCTACAGTGAATCACCGACTAGAACCCAGGAAGGCACTTCGGGCTAAGTTTCTCTTCTTTATTCTGAAAAAATCTTTCATTTAAATCTTAACAGAGGCATGTGAATCATTATACAAGTGAACATTTGTGAGGCCTCACATAGAGAACAGGCAGACACAATCGTCTCTTACCCAGATGCAGTCTGACTCAGAATCTGAACCCATGGCTCCCACAGGCACAACAACACTAAGAAGTTCAGTGAAAACCCTCTCCAGCCCCCATCTCCACCGTCTAAAATCTCTTTCTTCTTTGTTTTTGCTCTCCTTTATCCGACGTCTCACTCCCTGGATATCACAGTTGAGCAAACCAATCATGACCTTCGAACAAATACATACTGCGCATGCAAATCTCCATCCTCCAGTCATTTCTTTATTCAAATTTGGACTGGCTCAGTTTACACGGCTGTTTGGCTGCAGAGGGACTGAACACAGGTGTAATCGCAGAGATAAGTGGGCCAACAACTGAGTGTTCGGCTAAAACTGAACGGATCGGCTTGATCAACTCAACGCTTCAGTCCGCAGAGGGTATAAATACGGAGCCATTCCGAGCTCACACGTCGATATGCGCCCGTGCACACTATCAATAATTGTTTGCGTAAGAACATTTGGGTTATGGAAAGCTGATATACTGTATCCCGGAAGACGTTTGCTAGTATTCAGCAAATTATCAATATGACAGGGATCTCAACAGACTTCATGTGAAAAGGTCAGTTTACTTGTAATTAGTTCTTCCAAGTATCTAAAACATTTGTAACACAGAGCCCTCATTATTATGTGGGACCGTGACATTCAAAAGATGTGAAACAGCAAATGACGATATTGCTTACATAGTGTGAAGTGTGGGATCCAATATTTCGAGTGTGACCCATTCTAGGTCTAGGTGGTATACAACATTTTTAAGGTAAATCAGTGTATTTTCAAGTGAGATATAGGATGAGACAAAAAACTGTTTATGTCAAGTTGATGATGCATCACATTCTGTTCCTTCCATAAAGCCACGCCATGCCCGCCTCCCACCCATCTCATATGCCCACCACACACGCTCAATAATTCGGTTCCTCCACTCGGATAAATTGTGTTGAAATGATGTAAAATGACATCATTATTGTGTTGTAATGCAGTGTGAAGGAGGGTTCTAGCATGTGCTAGACTTTGATTTGAAGGACGGACAGATTAAGGAAGATGTGGTAAATGGCTGACGTATTAAGACCCCGTCCCAAGTGTGTGTAATGCAGCATTTTTCAAGTAGTGCAGCGATACATGTGTTCTTCCCAAAGCGCCATGGTCCAGTGTGTCTGACTGTCAAACTCTAGTGAGATATGTCAGCGAGCGCAACTGTTCCGATCCATCCCAGTAAGTGGCAGTAATACACCTACAGACTGATTTCCAACCACCATCAGACATCAAAATCAGAAGAAGAAGAAAAAGACACTGTGAGTGACTATACACTCAGGCATGTTCAGATGAGCTTCTTTAACACTACAAAACTGTGTGGGAAAATCTTGGAGAGCCAGGGGTGAGATCAGACGAGGACACTGTATTCGACAGTTGCATGTGGAAATGCTTTCCACATACGTGAAGGCTGACGGCACTGAGGACATTACCGAAGTAATTGGCATTCATATCACATTTACATGTGTTTACTATCAGCCCTGCATTAAAATATGACCTATGGGAGTGCGTTTTTGACTGTTTACTGGTTTAATGCACTGCAGGCTGTAACAGCTGTCTCAGGTGGAGTGAGGTGGAACACACATTAACAGACACCACTGTCTGTTGAAAATAGTAAACCTCATGCATTATACCTTTTTATTGCTTTTTCTTTTTTTTTTTTTTACCATGTTACTTTTTTGTGTCTCCTGAGTTCTTACAGTAGAAATGAGTGATGCTCAACTACGACCATCATGTCCGTCACACTGGTGGACAAAAGCTACCTGGCCGATGTCAGCCTAGCTTATGTGCATGTGTGAGTAATCAAAGCTTGTTAAGCAATTAAGTGAAAAGGACAACAATTAATAAAGTCTTAATGAGCAGGTTCTACAATCAAGTCCTTGTCGGCTGATTGTATTACAAAAGATTCCGCTCCGTTCTGAGCCTTTTAATGGAGACAGAGGGAAGATGGATAGCGAGTCAGTGGGCAGCCAATAGTGTACAGGAACAGGCTGGCCCCAGCAAACCCTATTAAAGCAATTAGTAAAGTAAAATAAATGACTGTAGGACAGTGGTGGGCTGCATGGAGAGCAAAGTTGCAGTGTGTGTGTGTGTGTGTGTGTGTGTGTGTTGTAGCTGTCGCCCCCCCCCCCCCCCCCCCAGCGTAAAGCGGTCTAATTGTGCCCTGTGGTCTCCGACTGGCATTTAGTCGTTTTAGAAGGAGGCCCACGTTCGATGAGAAAATGTCACGGTGGCTGTATAACTAAGACCACTGCTGTCTGGAGCTATTGTTTCAAGGCCGGAAAATTACTAGTTCCATCCAGTCGGTAACAAAGTTGTCCCGGAGGCCAAGGGGAAAAAACAAGAAGGGAGAAAGTGAATTAGAAAGCAGGGGAGCAGGGAGAGAGAAGTGAAAGGAGAAGGAGACTTCAAGAATGAAAGACGGCGAGGGGGGAGACAGATTCGTGGAGATGTGGCGCCCTCCGGATACCAAAACTACTTAAATGTTTATCTCAAACCGGACAGATTTGTCTTGTTTCCCGATAACGGCGGCTGTAGATCCGGGGGTTTCAATGCCTGTCCTCTCCACAGTTACAGAGTGTCCTCCCCCGTGCAACAGTGCTGAAACTAGTTTAAAACACGGGGCTGTGCAGAGGAATTATAAGCATCTGTAAAAATATTCAGAGTGCTGTGTCTTTGTTGAGCTAATTGCGCAGCAAAACGACCCCCCCCCCCAAAAAAAAACAAAAAACTGTTCACCCAGCATCAAGGTAAAATTGTCTATTCACACTGCAGGCAGAATGGAAATGTAGACAGTGTTAAAAGCTCAAGGCCGTGACACATGAGGTAAACATCTAAAGCCGGAGCTGGAGTTCTCTGGAGTTTTTCAAGACACTGTTGCTTTGATCACATTGAAACACCTTGTGGCCTTGTTATTTTGGTCTCAGTTTATTGCCTGTTGCTAGGAGGATTGTCAATTGCCATTTCTAGCCCACTCCCCCCCCCAAAAAAAACTCATTGTGTCTTCGGACGCTGTTTGGAGGAGAAGAAAAATGAAGGCTCCGCCCAATAAAAGCTCCTAGTCCTCAGTGGAAAACATTTGCTAAATGGATTCAAGAACAACTCTGAGTACACATTTTAGAAGACCGGGACAAGATCAGGACCGACCTTTTTCTTGTTTTAAGCCTGCTCGCTTGTCTGTAATTGTGTTTTTGTGGATTTCAAACTCACAGATCGGATACTGCTCTGGTCCACTAGCACTGCACAGTATTAATCTATCGAGGATGAGGACCATTAGTCGATCAGTCCACCAATTTGTTGGGATAGGCAGACCATTCATCCGCATTTGTTTTCACAATCGATTCATCATTTCAGTCATTTTGTAAGCTGGAAAACGTTTGCTGGTTCCAGTTTCTAAACTCTGACCGCTGATTGTTCTTGAAATCTTAAATTGTTCTCAATACATTAGCGTCATACACTGCTGGTGGGACAAAGTAAGCATGAATGAATCAATGAATATTTCAACTCGGACTCGAGGAAAATTGTGAAAGGCGTTTTAACCAATATTCTGACATGTTGTAGACAAAAGCATTACTCAATCACGAAAGAAGAAAAAATTATCATCAGATTTACGCATCAGTGAAAATAGTCATTACTGGGGACATACACGTTACATTTAAACATAATTCTAAAAAAAGAAAGTAATTGTTTCTTGTTTGTCATATCCACTGTAGACCAACCTGCGTGTGCTTCAAATCCACCAGATGCAGTGGTTGAGGATATGAAACGGACACACAACTGTTACATTTTTCTCCCACATGCATTATCATGTCATCAAAGGAAAATTATTTAGATATGTTGTTTATTTATAAAACACTGCCTACTTGAAAATATTCTCAGAAGTTCTCATTAGATGCTCTTGTCCTCAAAACAAGATACAAAGCTTTTCATAGCTAGTTGAAATGTACTTCCTCTAATGTTCTAACCCAGTGTTTTTCAGCCCCGGTCCCAAGGCCCCGCTGCCCTGCATGATGTTTCCCTGCTCCAGCGCACCAGATTCAAATGAATGGCTATTTATCGGGCTTCAGCAGAGCTTGACGACGAGCTTATCGTTTGACTCACCAGTATTGGAGCAGGGAAACGTCTGAAACTTGCAGCACTGGAGCGCCCCATACAATAGTGCTCCATCTGTGTACTTCTGGTCCCTTTTTCTTTGGTTCCTTCCTCTGTATGTTTTTGATTAGCGAACCGATACCAACTCAGAATAAAACTCATGCTCAGATGCTGAATAGTCAACACTCAATTTGCCAAAGTAAAAGAGATCCACTGGGATTAGTAGCTTGAATGTGTGCTTAATTTCAAATGGTAATGCATTACACTGCTGAATGACGTAATTGCATTACTGTAACATTGCTCCTACTGTTCTCAAAACACCTCTCATACCATTTTGATGAGAGCCTGCATTGCATTTGTGATGTGTCAGACAGTGACGCCACAGAAATGAGTCCACCACAGACACTAAAGAATTTCACACTTTGATCTGGGAGGGCTAATAATATGCGCCCGCACAGTAAATGTATGAGAGAAAAGCTTTTACCTCAGACAATGTGAGACAAGAGAGAGAGAGTACCAAGAGGAACTTGAGTCAGGCTACTGATTTACCCTCAGCAGACGTTCCGCATTGTTTCTGTACAGTCGGCTTCTTACCTATGCTGTCCTGATCCAGCCTTGTGATTGGTCGTCAGAAAGGCTGCTCCAGCTTGTGACTGGTTGCTCAACATCCCGTTTCGATCAGCATCAAGCTGGCTGCTTTAAACGTGTTGCCGCAAGGGTCGTTTGGTGGCTTGCCAGTTCAGTTCCATTCTGTTTATTTATTCGTGACTTTTGTGCGAGCATTTCCTTTTCAATACCGACATATGGCAAACGTATAATAGAGATACACGGTGCAAAGAAATGTAAGAAAGAGAAGAAGTTCACCAAAGCTCACACAATTTCACCGTATGAATGGAATCACAGCATTAAAGATAAAGACTGCGGGGTTTGTGCCAGCTCTCAAGGTCATCTAAAAAATGTCAAGGTCCACGCTTTTAAATATGAATGATCTGAAAGAAATGTTTTGCGTCGTACAAAGTACATTTCTTTATCTTTCCGCATCACAGGGCTTCACAGCAAAATACAAGCTGCAGTCCCTTTTAAATGAACAATAAGTCACAAAAACAAGCTATAAACGTGTTGAGGATGAACTGAGGAGTCTCACAGCCTGAGGAATGGAGCTGCTCTGTAGTCTGGTGGTACGGCAGCGGATACTTCTGTATCCTTTAACCAGATGGCAGCAGGGTGAACAGACGGAGGCTGGGGCGGATGTTGTCTTTAAGTATCCTTTGGACTCTGTGCAGACATTTTGCCAGCGATGATCTGGGAGTATTTTTAATCACCTGCTGCACAGCCTTCCTGTTCTGGGCCCTGTGAAAACCATTCCAGTTTGTCATGTTTCCAGACAGAATGCTTCCTATCGCTCCTCCGCGAAAGTTGATGGGAACTTGCCACCAGAACGAAGCCTTCTTATGTTTTCTGAAAAAGGATCTGGGCCCATATTCACTAAGAACGTTAAGGCTAAAAGTAGCTCCTAACAGGCGAATTTAGGAGCAACTCCTAAAAATAATGGGCGTGTCAGTCGTAACTTTAGGACCCCTAATTTTTGAAAATAATATTTGAGGCATGCAAGTAGCACCTAAGTCTGGGAGACCTTAGAAGTAGTCCAGAAGACTCCATACTCACTAAGACCTAGTCACAGCCGAATGTTTTGGAGACGCCAAATGACAGGGAGCTATTAAAACAATGTTGGATGGACCAGAAAGGGATTGAAGTTCTGAAGCAATCCAATAACGTCGGAGTTAAAATGTTTGGCAACACTCTGGTATTTGGCCACGGGGAAAATGCAGCTTTTCGCACAGGACTAGTATTACCTGGACGTCAAGGGATTTAGAAATTATCCCACCGCGTCTGTGTTTCGTGCAGCGCATTCGCACAGGATAAGCGAAGTCTGTGTTTTAACTTGAATTTACTGACATTATCCCCCGTGTCGATCGCACCAGAGCCCTTGCTGGAGCAGCGCGACGGTTAGACATGGATATTTTTAATATAATAACTGGTGAGCCTGTTGAAAGATGGAAAAGTGTTCAGTTCTGCATGCTGCCATGCATGTAATCCATCTAATCATCTTTTGAGATTTCGCTCTTCTGATGAGCCCCCTGAATTTGCACCCAAAATGCTGTCAAAACTTTCATTTAAAGTTCCCAAAGCAGCCTCCATAATTCTCGACCGGGAAAAAGGCAGAAAAAAGGTGTGGAAAACACAAAAAACCTTAAGAAAAAAACCCAACCTCAAATCACAGAGATGCCGATTTGCACGGGACTAATATTGTCAAATGACCTTGGTGTTTGGTGAAATATGGTAGGTAATTTGCGGTGGAATTTTTACTTTACAAATTACCGGCATGGCAGATTAGCACGGGATTAAGATCACAGACGACCTCCGCAATTATTACAAATTACTGGAGGTCCCCAGGTTATACTAGTCCCGTTTGTCTTCGGAAAAAAGTTGCATTCCATCAATACACATATTGTCTTTGACGCATGTTACAATATACTGGACATTGTTGCAAAATGGCCCGATCAACACACAATTCCTGAATTTTAATGGACAGTGGTTTGATGCAGCTTTTCGAGTAAATGTCGCTTTTATTGGCAATTCACGTTTTTCATCACAATCTTCTAATTTTCATTTGGCCAAAGCGCTTTTGTTTTGGGGTGGGGGGTGCACTTAATTCTCCTGATAAGTACATTTCTTTATCCAATATCTTTTGATAGGCTTTGTCATGGGCTTGTAGGCAACTCCCTTATTTTCACTTCATGCATTTCACAGCCTACATGACTTTTCAATGGGCTGCCCTGTCACTCAATAACCAATCACCGTTGTCACCGCTTCTAAGTGCGTCCTTATAAAATGACGTCATCCATAGCAACAGAGAGTTACTTCTAGTTTAGGAGTTCACTGTTTTCATAACTAAAAGTAGGCCTCAGTGGCTTTGTGGATTACTTTTAAGAAATGACTCCTACATAAAAACTTTTAGTCCAATTCAGGAGTACTCTTAACACTAAGATAAAAGTCTTTGTGAATACAGGCCCTGTACACTAAGGTCTGAAGAAAGGTGCTGATCAATGAATTTTTCATTTTTTTAGTCTATCAGTGACGTTTGCGCCTTCTTCAAATATTTGAATATATATATTCAAATACAACCTTTAAACTTGAATGTTATGTACGTGAAGGAGTGGTTGGAAAAATTCAGGAAAAAGACTTAAAAATAGAAACGATAGAGATAAATCCCCAGTGCTCACTAATGCATGAGCTGAAATCCCAGCTCGGGCTACACTGCAGCATCTCTTCCTCCATTTGCATGTAATAAAATAATCAACATCCACCACCGGACTTACGCTCATCAAATATAAAGTATGGTGTCTTTTCCTGTGCAGTGTCAACCGTCCGCTTGGCTTTCTGCATAATAACGAGCAGAGCTGAATTCTTTAAGTCGAGTCGGAAGTGCTGGCAACCCAACAGAGCCTTCACACACACACACATACACAAAGATACACACACATACATTTTATCTCAGTCTCACTTGCCTGTCAATCCCCAGTCATCTTTTTTTTACACTGTGGCAGGTAGCAGAGAGAAACCGACGATGAGATTGAGCTGCCAAATGCAAGAAACCCTTGGCCCCTTCTGAGCCCGACACACAATGCACTGCTTTACCTCCCCTGTCACTACCTTCAAGTTCAAGTTCACGGACAGCTAACGGCAAAGAAAAAGACACTTGGACAGGCGATGTGCACATATGCACTCACATTACACAAGCGCCAATGATTTAATGGTTCACAAAATTCCTCTTCCGAACAGCGATATTGTCCAATCATGGCTTAGCAACAGTAACGTGCATGTCACTATATATTAAAGTTGTGTAGGCGGGGCTGTGGTAAGAGCAATACTCTGTATTTGTGTCTCTCTTTTAGCCACTCCAAAACAAAACATACGATAGCTAAGGTGAAAGGAACACATAAAACAATGTGCCTTTCTAATCTAAACGTAATCATTAGCATGTCAAGCTCACTCCATAGCTAACTAGCTGAAATCTGTCAGTTTTCAGCACTGACCCCTGTGGCTCAGGGGTCGAGCCAGATTATTGGTAGCTGAAGATCTCTGGTTCGATTCCCCTGGTCTGCATCTCAAACCGTCCTTGGGCAAAATACTAAACCCCCAAAACTGCTCCTGATGTGCTGGTTGACTCCTTGCATGGCAGCCATCGTCATCAGTGTCTATATGAATTACTGTAAGTTGCTTTGGACAAAAATGTCTGCTAAATGCCCTAAATGTAAAATTAATATTCTCCTCCCAGAAATGAGAATCTGCTTTCGCCTGCCACTGTCTGTAATCAAAGGACAGTGTTTAAAAAAATTTAAAGTACAAATTTAAGTTAGTAAATCTGCTACTATCAGGATGTGAACTGCATATGTGGCATATGAGATTGTGAAGCCTACAGGTGTAGCAGCAGCAGCTCAGGGGGTGTGTCGTATGATGCACGCATTTACACAAAAGCATATTCACCAAAAGCAACATTTCAAGGACACATATTCTCCTATTTATACCATAGTGCTGTGGCCTGGAGTTATACCTCAACTTAAATTCACAAAAGTAAAAAGACTTTCTGAACTGAACACTTTGCCGACTACAAGGTGCTAGACAGACCAGAGTAAAGACAAAGCATGAGCAAGTCCTCCCCTTCCTCTTCATCCCTTACATATTCTCCTTTTTTCTGCATGCCCCCACATAATGAGTAAAACACAATAAATATTTGATCCACTTTGAAAACACTTCCTATGAATATATAACTCTGTTGTGAACTTTGAAGAGGACTATATTTGGTAATTTAATGAGGTAGCCAATTCTAAGCAAATCTTAATTAATCCTTAATAAACGCAGCGGTGAGAAGGGGAGGAAAGGCTAATCGAGCCCGTTATTATCGCAGGGTCGCTGCAAAGAAAACACCAATAAAAGAACCTAATGAATCATCGACGAGTGAGTACAATTACCATAAGGCTTCAAAATAAGCTATTAATCCTGTGTTGTTGTTTTTTTTAATCATCTCACGTGTCATAACACTAGTCATAAACATGTTCAGTGTGAAGATTTTGTGCTTTGAACCAGTGCCACCGCATGTTTTTAAAATCTGATCAATAAAAGGATTTACTTCACCAGTATTAATATAATGACATGTTGGTAGGTGAAGAGCATAACTGATGTTTAATTGGGCTTACAGAGAAAATAAAGGTACAACCTTTATTTTCTCCAGAAGCCCAATTAAATCTCAGTATAAAATGCTTTCCTATGAGTTAGAAGTCCAACCTGAGAGGAGCCTTTTCCTTCTTCACTGCCAATTAGAGTGAACAATTCCGCAGAGCACCGTGCTCCACGTTAATTATCATGCAGCTGAGAGGCTGCAGAAAACACCGCGCTCTACCTAAAAACTCTGATATGATAACTGTCAGGAAGCTAGATTTTCTTCGTTGTGCTGCTCCTCTTCATTTCCTTTACTTTCATATCCTTGAATGTAGTGCGCCGTGTTTTCTCCTATGACTACGCTGTGAAAGCAACTGCACCTCTTTTGGTGTCTTTTTCTACCTGCTGTCACTCATTGTTGTGGTTTGTAAAGACACAGCAGGAGGTCATGTTGCCAACATGATGGAGATGAAGGCTGAGGCTGTAATGTGGGACACGCGATTTCTCTCTGCAACATTGGACCACAGTAAGCTTTTGCCACTAGTGTTGGTTTATCCTAGAAAACTTGTAGTGTATCATGGTAGTTGATCGCAGCGTTGTGTTTGTCAAGTAGCCAGAGGTGCACCATCCCAGTTTCTCAGTTCATGTGTATTTACTTGGACTGCACGAAGAAAGAGCTGTGCTGCATCTGATCAGATTCGGATGTGCCCGCATCAGTGTTTGAATTAAAAAGCCTCAGTGAGTCATGAGAATCGAATGTGGGAGATTTTTTGGTCACTTTTAAAACAATTCAACTTTTTTGACTGGTTTATTGAAGAGATTTTTTTTTTTTTTTAAACCATTCCTGTATTAAATCAAGTATTAAATCGGCCGGTCTGAAAACCCAAGGACCCAGCCTGATAATTAACTTCACTTATTGGGAAGTGCAGACAAAGTTACGGAGCCAGAAGATCCGTTCGCTCTTGTCTGTCTGTCAGCTCAGTGTCGTCTTCTTGTGCCATTTTCGGTTTATCCATTTTTTTCTTCACTGTGAGAAAATGGACGTGTGGCGAGAGAGAGAGGTGTTAATTGGACGAGTCTCACTGTAACGGCACGAGAGTCGGCAAGCCTGTTGAAACGCAAGCCTGAAAAGCATCTCATTTCTACAGAATGCATCTGTAATGCTATTAGATCAGGTGCAGCCATTGTTGGAAATTACTCCTTTCTCCTGTTATTTATGCTTCTAATGAAACTTAAAAAAAAAAAAAGCTGTTGGATTATTTAGCACTATTAAAAGGGGCTGGAAGCAGCAGAAAGGGAACATTGATTTTCAGAAATAATATTTCAAACAAAATGAAGGATGAATGAATGAGGATTTTGT
>JARJLU010010350.1:32500-37770 GCA_030272975.1 Sparidentex hasta
CTTTGAATCAGATTAAAATATCTGGACATCTTCCGGATAGATTAACATTCAATTTGGCAGAGTCATAAAATGTCCTCGGAGGCTAAACCCTAATGAATTTGGTGATGCCCTTACTTCTCGTCATTCACCACCAGCAGCAGGTCAGCATTTCCATATTGCCTTTGTTAATTTCAGTTCCCCATCAGCTATATTGTCTCTCATCCAATCTGACATTTTGCTGCACTGGTTTGTAACAAGCACAGCTGCAGACTTGTAGATTTTGTTCAAACCTGGACTCATGTATAAAAAATTCAATCATTTAATCATCTGCAAAACTACTAGGTTCACAAAAATAATGGGAAAAGCAAGGTTTTATTTTTCTACCTCTCAGCGATTAAATGCTTCTTAGGTGTGTATTTTACCTTCTGCGGGATTCCCAAAGAGCTTAAAAAGAAATAATACTAACACTAATTATGTGCATTATTAGTAGTCAAGACTGCAACTCGAATTTTGACCCTGAAATTGGAGGAAAAATATGGAGGAAGTGCGGAGATTACTTAATAGAACAAACCTCTGGTTCAACTTCCTTTCACTTTCTGATGGATCAGGAAATACACCTGCTATCAAGTGGTCTTGCATATACGAACATGATATCCATGGTTACCAAATGACCTTCCTTACAAGACCAGTTGGATTTACCAGTGGTTTAGCCTGAGGTCTGCATTCGTGGATCCACAATCATCAGCTGTCGGTCCACATCAATTTTAAACCACAAACTAATTGCAGCAAATGGGAAAATACACCAGTGTTGGTGCTGCTGCTCGCAGCTGGAGAAATAATCAAGCACGGTTTGATCTGAAGACTGTCTGGAAAAGCCTGTTTTTGGTTACCTCCAATGTTTTAATTTCTCACCTTTATTAATGGTGATGTGGAGGGTTATTCAAGCATGCAGGGAAACACTGAATGCTTTTCAGGCCGGTATTGAATACATTTTTGAGTTGGAGTCAGTATGAAAATATGTCAGGTTCTCAATTCAACTCAGTTCAACTTTATTTATAAAGCACTTTAAGCAGCTTAGACAAAGTGCTGTGCACAAATAAGAAATAGAATGTAAACATAAAACATAAAAAACAATATAGAAACACTACAACAATAACAGTGTTAAAACAATAAAAACAATGACACACTAAAACAAGAGCAGAGTCTCATGGTGGGTCGAATGCCAAAGAATAAAAATGGGTTTTAAGATGAGTTTTAAAAATGGTTGGATCAGTGCATCTTGAATAATAGCTTTAGTTTGACATAACTGCTAATCAGCGGTTGAAATGGGTCATTCTGCATTCAATCTGTCTCTATGTGGATTTGATATACCATCTCAACTGAGGAAAATCAATCTATGTTTAAGGCCTGATAGTGGCCTATATCATATGCTTCTAATACAAGTCAAAACATAGCATGTAGGCGGATGGCACACCTTAGACACTTATAAACACGATGGAATCATTTAAAATTCAGGGCAAGTGTGATGGGCTTGAGACAAATTACGTCCTGTCCTCACTGGGACAATAGGAAATGTGTTTGGGTGGAACCGAGATCTTGATCAGGGTGAAGGTGTTTTTTGTGTATATGCATATATATCAACGCCGAACACAACCGAGTGCTGACGACAATGGAGCATTTCTTCTCAGTATACTTGCTATGGATGACTACTTAGAGGGAGGGCTATGAAAAATGTGATGCGTTGAATTAATAATGGAAGCAGAGAAAGCACTTTTGATCTCCCCCTATGATAATGCTACCTTGTGAAAATTAAAATCCCTCTTGAGGTTAAGAGAGCTAGTTAGCTGTCCTAGTTAGAGATTTGTGATTTGTTTGGTAATGGAGCTAACAGCTAACAGAGCTCAACACACAGCAGGACGGACAGTATCTATTTAATGTGACTGCACAACATCCTCACAGTAAATGAATACACTGAAGTATTGCAGCTGAGAACAGTCTGGAGGTAGAAGTACTTTTGTTAAGTAACAACTACAGATGATAATACAGCAAAGACATAAGCAGTGATGGCTGAGAGGTTAAGGCGTTGGACTTGAAACCAATGGGGTTTCCCCGCGCGGGTTGAATCCCTGCTCACATCTGTTAATACCGTAGAAGCATGCAAACAATCATACTATTGCTGGATGAGACGATCCAAAAAGACTGTTTGCAAAAATGGCGGAAATGCTGTTTTCAAAGTCTACTCTTTGTTGTTTGACTTTCAGCAGCTGTGTCTCACAGATAGAGCCACCGTCTTGTTATTGGAAGGTTGCTGGTTCAATTCCCCTGTTCTGCATGCCAATGTGTCCTTGGGCAAGACACTGAATCCCAAACTGCCCCTGATGTGCTGGTTAGCACCTGGCCTGGCAGCCACCACCATCAGTCTATGCATGAATTACTGTAAGTCGCTTTGGACAAAAGCGTCTGCTAGATGTCACTGACATCTTAATTTTGGGTTAACGTTCATGTTGGGACGTCTATATTCATTTTTTGGTGGTGAAAAGCCCTGTTCTAACAATAACATAATGACAGACAGATAAGTTTAAACATGTGAAAACACATTCTGGCAGAGTCATGAATATTCTGTAAGCTTCATAAATACATGATAAACACCAAAGTGTAGTTTGACAGCCTGATGTTAGTTTTACCAGATATGGAAAAAAATAAAAAATCAAGGTATGGGGTTTCTTGTCACTTCACTCCTTCGTCATGCACACAATCTTCAACAAAGCCACACAGACTTTGACAAAATGTACTGAAATGATGCATCCCACCACATTAGAGCATTTTCAAAATTACGCTGAGAGGCAGTGGCCCAGGGCTTTCTGCAAGAAGATGAAAATGTGATGACATATTTGTGACACATTAGCTCAGATGACCATTCCATCATTTGTGTTTACTGCTTACTGTCCCCCTGTCTCTGCCTGAAAGGACTGGAGGAATTATCCTCACTACTTTCTTCATATTTCATTAATTCTGACAACCCTTAATGTATGTTGCATGCACACACACACACACACACACACACACACACACACACACACACACACACACATACATACACACAGCATTCTAACCTGCTCCTTGACGGAGGCGAGGATGGCGGAGGTGGTTTCAGACTCGGAGCCGTCTCCGTTCGAGGCGTTGAGGACGGGGCTCAACATGGTGGCAGCGCTGGCAGTGTCAGTCTCCACCTCAGGCACTGGCATACCTCCTGTAAAACAAGGGAACATGGAAGTTATCATTATTAAAGACACTGCGACATGCCAGCATTTACACTGTGGTTGTTCCACCTACAATCTCACACTCGTACTCACGGACAACTGTACACACACGAAAGCGGATTCATAGCGAGGTTACAGCAAAATATAAGATCACTGATAAACCAGTGGACTAAATCTAGTTCCACTGCAACCTCTCTGTTTGATGATTACTTTTTTTTCATTTTCTCTCTGACTTATGCATGTTCAGGGTCATGTACAGCTGGAGATTATCCCAGCATTCATTTTGCATCGGGCGGTGACACAACTTGGACAGGTGCATGAGTACATCTTTGGAATAGGAAATCTAGGCCAGTGAGAAGAAAGTGTCCGAAGTCCAGAGAGAGAACAGTGAAAGATCTAATGGCAGTCCAGCAAAGAAGCCGTGGTACTACAAGCAGAGATAGCTAGTAGCAGTACCAAGGTAGTACATCTGTACTCCAGAGTACCATACCCAGTGCACTCTGGACCAGACTGATAATATTTCCAGGCCTTGTGTCAACAGGTTTGTACATTTCATACTTAAAAAGGTACTGTACATATCTGGTACACATTTATGGCACAGTGTGCTACAATTTATACCTAGGGCCATATACAGTTATAGTAGCAGTAGTGCAAGTGCAACAAGGTTGTAATCCAAAAGACACAAATGTGTCCTCATTTCAGTACTGCCTCTAGTAATGCTAGCAATACCACTAGCCTGTCAGTATAGCAGTAAACAGAACAGCTAGCTCTGCATGAACGCGCTGAAAAGGCTCATTTATTGAACATGCCCATGTTTTAAGTGGTAGACGGCGAGCTGAACATGTCGGTTCTCTGTCACAACTTCAGCCAGACTTTAGTTTTTCATCTGTCTGTTTCATGTTTTCTCCTCACTAACTCTCATGTCATTTCAGACCCTGCCTCTCCCCCCTGCTCTGCATTACCGATTGGTTTGATCCACCTGATCTGCTCCACCCCCTTACTCACCTGCTCCTCATCAGCTAATCAGCCCCCTCAGTATTTATACTGAGCCTGTTCCCTCAGTTCTTTGCCAGATTGTCTAGTGTGTTTGCCTAGCTCTCCAGCGTTCTGTCTTTTTTTGAATCTGATCCTCCCTGCTTGCGATTCGACCTGCCTTTTGGACTTTGGACTCTCCCTCTTGCCTGCTCCCTTTGGATTTGTTTGCCTCGCTGACTGACTACCTGGTTCGACCCTCGCTTGAAATTAAACATATTCTTTTGCACCTGAACTGTTTTCTTTGTGTCGTGCTATTGAGTTCCTGCCTGCAATTTTGTGAAACCTGATATTCTCAACGCTTCCACTCATCATTTTGCAGCTTTAAATGAAAAAAAGGGCTATGTTTCATCAAAGGTAAACAAAGCCCAGAATCTCAGGTTTATTACAGTTCACTACAAATCTGTTGGTGGTCCATATTGTATAGCCTATCAAAAGGCTCATAGTGAGAAACGCAGACTCTGATTGGTCAACACTCTCAACCTAAAGCATCATGGGACTGCTAGTGGATCACGCAAACAACGACTACAACTGTTTTCAATGTGAAAGTGTCCAAAAAGACACCACATTTCAAATATATACCGTATGAATACACTGGCTCCCTCATTAGCACAACCATATTCTTATCAACAATGCTTTATTTTACTTTGTTAGAACAATAAAAAGTATAATAAATTATTGGAATCATTGCATCTTTTGGCAGACAACCCAAAATGAAAGCATATGGTTGGCAATACTCCCAATAAACCCAACAGCATGTTAGACAGACTCCAGACGGTCTGTGGCTATCTGGAGCCAGCCACAAGCCTGTGGACTCCTTTACTTTCAAAAGCATGGTCTTTATAGGCATGTAATGAATATATACTTTAATTTGCTAATAATGTCCTCAAACAGCTGGTTACCTTCATGTTAATCAACACTAAGGAGGAAATAGCGCAATTCCTGGGAAGTATTTTTAGTAGCAGATTAATACACATGTGCTGCTCTTACTGAGTACTT
>JARJLU010010351.1:0-32918 GCA_030272975.1 Sparidentex hasta
AAACACAAACTTTTACCTTGTGCAGCTTCAAACTTGAGTCAGTGACACTCAAAGTGCAACTCTAACAGTAGCAATATTGTAGTCACTAGTCACTCATATCTATTCCAGGCATGGTGTAGAGGTTGTATGACTCTGTGTTCTGGGGACAAATTCATCAAGCAGTTGCTCCACAGATTTTTGGACAAGACAAGAATTTGGGATAAAGAATAGAGGAATGCCTCAAGGGATACGAGCTGCCATGACATATGAGTAGGTGTAAGCTGAAATTGTTTCTGTTTCTGCCTGTTGCTTTAGGCTAAAATGCTGTGTGAAACAGCATGTCTCTCTCCTTCAGGGTAAACTGTGGACCTTGACACTGAGTGTTGCAGGGCGTTCATTTCTAAACTCCTTGCTCATGTTTCTTTTTCAGCACCATCTAACTTCAGCCACTGACTAGGTAATGGAGCAATTGGTTATCATTTAGCCATCCCTTTCCCATTAATTTATTGTTGCTGTGTCTGTTGAACTTTCCATTCTTTCACCGTGCATACCCAGAGAGTTCATATACATCTTGCATACATTTGCCCGAGTTACGTTGATGAAGTATGGGGAGCGTTTGCTAATTGAGAGGATGTTGGCGAGATGATGACCTGTGTGTTATTGGGGTAGGTTATGCATTTTACAATAATAAAAGAGGCAAATGTACCCTTGGAATTCTGAGGATTTTTTTGAAACAAGACATGCAAAAGCTGGCTTTGGATTTCAGCTGAAACTACATCTTTTTGCTGGCAGATTTAATTTGTTACATTAGAGCTAGCTTGCTAGTCAAGCTATCATTAGTTCCATTTGTTGGTTGAAAGCGCTAACCATGGCTAAATTTTAATGTTTCTGACTTATTCATTTTAAAACTGGAATCCTGTCATAAGGGTCTAAAATATGTACTTGCATGATACTGGCCTACAGCTAGTGCTGCCTGATTTCATAACATCATCATCCAGTGTAAATAGTGTGACAGGATTTCCATAGTGAAGCTGCAAGTTTGACATAGCGCTCGTCACCATCTTGGTTTACTGAAAACAGAGGTTACCCATATACTGCAGGAAGAGTGCAGCTAGAACCTAAAAATGTATTAATTCACCTAGTCTTTGCTTCAAGCATAAGATTAAAACCACAGGAGACCTCTCGCCCAATTGTAACTTCAAATAAAAAAAAAAAATATATATATATGTATAAAAAATTATATATATATTTTTTTTTTTTTGTTATCATCCCTGTTTGTGTCCTGTGAAACCAAAAGTCAGTTTTGATTATTATATTATTATTATTTTATCCCAAACCACCCAAATCATACACATTCTATCCTGGTCAACGGTTGCTGTAGTACCAGCCGCCAGTTTCTTTTTACTCTAAATGGAGCCGTAAATTAGAAAAGGAACATCATGCTATATTGAAGAAGCCTTGAAACTAGCAATTGAGATCATAAACTTGTATGGCAACTGTTCACTGAGGTAATAAGTCAGAATTACATCTCATTTCTCACGAGCTAACATACAATTTTCTATTTGTAAACTAGTGAAATCTGCCACTGAAAGAATGCAGGTTTACAGAATTTCTCCACTGGCTTCCTGTCAGACCTGGAAGCTCGGTTGTACAGACTGTGCCCCACAGTATAGAATATAAAGCAGGACAGAGCTGATAACTAATAACTGACTCTGATAACAGGAACAGCTTCAGGTCAGAGACTAATAATACACAGACCACGTACTTCTTATGGATAGGGCATTTTATAATGTGACCTGTAACCTGCATAGCATTCTAACCTATAAGGTCAAGGAAGCGCTCATTGGCCCTGGAAGTAACACTGTCATAGAAAGTGATTAAGTTAGCTGGATCTGTGGATGACAGCTCAGCCTTGAACCACACCAGTAGGCTCTATCATTTCAAATGTCTTACCCGATTAATTCAACACACACTCAAACCTCACACCCCCAGGTTTATTCCAAATACTATCTACAGCATGCAGCTGTACTTTAAAGCGGTTGAATTTTAAAGTGGCTTGATAGTTTAGCAGGTATTCACTAAATCTAAATTTCATTGTGTTTCGTTTAATGTTTTATTCATGAAAAAACTCTTAAGCAGCTAGCAGACCATCATGGGACAACAAAACTCTATGAACTCATTGTGAATTTATGTTCAGCTTGGGTATATGCATTCAACCTGAAAATTCAAATCCATTGCAAATCTAATTAGCCTCCTATGCACATGATTCTGTTCCATACATTGCCAAACAGGCTGCACTTGTGTTTACCCAACATATTGAAGTGTACAGGGTGTATTAGTGATGTGGATTTAGCCAGATTTACACGTTATTGATTTCAGCATTTAATAAGGCAGAAGATTACAGCTTACCTCTCTCACTGGAACATAGGATCAACAACAACAAACTGTGACGAGTGATGTTTCAGATTTGTTGTTTAAGATTCATACTAACCTACTGCTGTATTAGCATATCATTGGTGATTGCTTTAAATTTGTTGTGAAAAAGCAGAGGAGCCTCAGTCTGTAGCCTTTTTTTTTCTTCTTTTTTTAAAGTGCTTTTCCAATCTATTTTCGAGTCAGCAGAAAAATGTTCCCAACCGCTTGAAAGATGAGGCCATTCAAAATGGTAATATCTATCCTCCCTCTCAGCCACGCGCTACCTCCTCGATGAAGTTCTGGGAGGACTTTGGAAGCACTCAAGATAAATGTAGCTTTTCGCTAAAAACAGATGAGCGGCTTCAAATTTAACCTTCTTCATGCTCACGGTTACAGATCACAATAGAACGGATAAAGCAGTGTCATCCATTTTGATACGCTTCTGCTCTTGTGTGTTGTGTAGGCTCTAAAACACACTACCTTCATCTAACTATAATGGAAGGAATCTCTGTCTGTCTGAACAGTTCATCCAATCTACTCCACACTTTGCAGGTTTGTTGCCGAGGACCCACGGAAATTTGGTGCAATTTGTTCACGTGACACATTCAATATTAATCATCTTGTTGAGTCAAGTCTTGAATAAACAGTGAATGCCACTCTGAGGCTTCAGCGCTCTGGCTTCATGGCTCTGCAGGCTAAAGCTGGGCTCACGTGATCCTTCTCGCATGATCTCATGGGGAAGCAGATGTAAACAAGGCAGAGATTAGCGTCTCGCAAAAACTTGCTAAGGCGTCGCAGCAACAAAAAACAAAAGCAGAAGGTTGAAGGAGTCCGAGCCAACGCATGTTTTGCATTCTTAAAGCTAGAACTGCAGGTGAGATTTGGAGTTACTGTAAAAAGTAGTATGCTAGCTAACGTTAGTCTCATGGGCTAGAATGCAAAATGGAAATTAGCACGGTGCAACAACTTCCTGTAGTAGCTTGTTGCAGTAAGAAACAAACAGAAGCAGCATGTTAAAGAACTCTGGGTGAGTGGGGACATGCAACAAGGATTTTCTATTTTTTGAGAAATTAAAGTGAGAGTGTACATTTCTGTCAACAGCTATTTGCTAACTAATGTCAGCATTAAGGAATGTGTACTGCTGCTTGGGATGCTACGGGATGCTTGCTCCTAGTGATTGTTGTGGCCCTCACATAACCAGATAATCAGTGCCAAACAGCATGTTTTGAAAGGGCACTGCACTGCACTGCACTTGCACTGTACTCTTAAAATGTCAGGTATCCTTCTAACTAGAGCCTCATGCAGGCTGCTTTGGAATGTGGGGAAAGCTTGATAGGTCTGTTGAACTGTGCAAAGAGTATATAAAGGGTTATGTGCCTTGCTTAGAGGCCCATCAGCAGGCCAGTTGCACATGATGTTAATAGTTTTTCTCTTCCCTTCACTTCTCACTTTATACCAGCCAATTTACCCTCCAGCCTGGGGATTTTGAGCTAATGACTGTTCAATCAAAGTCCACTTTTCAGTCGTTGCTAAGAGCAGGAATAAGAATTCTGGTGCTTCCTGTCCCTCAGTGACACTTCATTATACATCTGAGTTGGAGACCAGATTGTCTAACAAAATAAAGATGAAATGCAGGTGTGTGGAGAAGTTGAAATGCACAATACAATCAGGCAGGGTTCCGCAGACATTTTCTCTTCAAGGTAATTAAGGACCAGGGTGGTGTCTCCCAAATGGGGCGACGTTCTGGGAAATGCACTGAACATAAAGCAGATGAAAAATGTACTACAGAGACGAAAACTCAACACTAATTAAATGCCAAAGAGAAACAGCAAGTTCAATTACGCTGTGATTGCATGGAAGGAGTCCAGAGAGAGGGAGTAAGTGGTGCACATGGCACTCAGACACATGCATTTTGTTCTGAAGGGTGGCCAGCTCATGTGTTGTTGCCAAGAGAGACGTTGAATGTAGAACGTTGAAAGGGACAGGGCAGGGGGAAGGGCAAACACATGTGGGTTAAGGTGAGTGATGGATCATAAGTGGCTAATGAGCCATCGGAATTCCAGCACATTTCTGTATCTACTAAGCATTTCATTTCCCAGGAGTCACATCTGAGCCATCATCAGCATCGATGAGTGAGAGGAATGCGTCCAAGATCGATCAACCTTTTGTCTACCCAGTAGACCTCCCCGCAATTGCTGTTTGCCTGTGCTGCTGGATTACCTTGATCAATCCAGCTTGATCAATGTGTTGAAGGCATTCTGTGTCTCATGATGTAGAGTAGCTAGTGGACAGATTGGTACACTAAAAGGCTAATATATGTGTGTGTGTGTGTGTATAGATTTTTTTTTGCCCTCTCGTACAACATTTTGCTTTGTGTGTTAAATAATGGGAAAAATCTTGTTAAGCTGATTCCCAAAATGAAACACAAAAAGGTCTGTTTGGTAGCTGTTTGACCTTTATCAGAAAATGGTGTTTTCCCAATTGTCACTGAAAAGTAGATTTTCCTGTAGGGAATAGAGATGTGCAGAATTTTAAATGGGGGATGCTATTGTAAGCTTATTAGCAGTGTGTCAGCATCCAGTTTTTTGTTTGTTTTGTTTTTAATTTGGGGATTTTCTAATGTCTATTGAACTGTTTGTGCACCCAGAAACTTCTTGCTGTGCAGAGCAGTCGAACAGCAAGGTGTCGACCTGACCTGCTGATCCACTTGAGGACAGTGAGTGAAGCGCAATGATTTTGCCTTGCCTAGTACCAGCAGGGGGCGATAATGACAGTGGCAAAGGAGTTCGGTAGTAGAAAAAAGAAAGGAATGGGGAAAAAAATAAAATTCTGAAACATGAGGAGGTCAAGGACGGTTGGAGGGCTCATTCATAGGACTTTGAGTTCTGTGAAGTATTCATTTTAAGCTAAACCCTTAACCTTTCTTGAAGTAAATATTTTTTGTGCTTTTATTTTGAAAGTGTACCTGAACATTGCATGTGTACTATTGTTAACTTAAGCACAGAATGAGACCATGTTGTTCTCACGGTACTACACAACGTGACATGGTGGGTTCCATGATTTGGCTTGATACTGGATTGTCCTGAGAGACGACAGGGCTGACAACAGGCCCAATGTACCGTCACCAAAGCGAACAGTACAGAGATAATTGGAAGTCGCTCTGAGAGCTGTTGTGACTGACTAGGGTTAGCATGTGCCCGGCTTGCTAACATTTGAGCCATTCGCACAGTAGCTCTACAGTAGTTTGCCAACTAGCCTCAAGAGCTATCCTAACACAGCTATTAGCACTGGCTATGTCACCATGGTTAAGGTGAGAAGTTAAACCTCTGCAGGTGAGCAATAATTTTAAGTTGTGTTAATTGACGCTAAGCTAATAACAAAAGTCACTTTGGGTAGTCAACTAGTTGTTGATTTGCATTGCAGAGTTATGGGACATCAGCAAGTTTGTTTATTTCTGGTTTCATTAAATCAGCTGTAACTATACAATACTATGTTTAAGGTCCTGTTTGTAATAAAGTTGATTACTGAGTCTCATTCCAAACAGGTCAAAGGCTGATGTTTTGGGATGGTGACCAACCCGACCTACAATCTTACTGTGTCAGGATTTGATGAATGGGAAATGAGACTCAAAATCAAATTTCTTACAAATAGGATAGTTAAAGATAGGTCGGATTGCCATGTTGAACCACACTAAACCTAACCCTACCCAACAGAGACATCCTGGGCTAACTGCTAGTTTTGGGGTAAACTCAGGCTGTCATTTCCTTATCTGTGGTCATATAACTGGGTTCCAACCTGATGTCCGTGAAAGCACAGCTACTATCAGACAGTAAAGCATCATCGTGATGTTGAGGCAACATCGTGAAAAAAGGCAGTCCAACTGTACACAAGCTGGTTTTCCACCCAGAAGGTATTGTAAACAAACATTTTTGATTGGTTCCATAAAAGAAGCATTTGAAGGGATCCTGCTGAGGTTAGATTGTTTTCTCAATTGCAACGTTCTGCTTCATCATCCTATTCATCCCCGTGACATTGAAACAATCGTGTTTTGCCTTTGTGGAGGAAGGATTCGGGCTTTTATCCCAGGCAGTCGAAACACTGTGAAACCTTTATTTTTTTTTTGTTTTATCCCTGTCAGGCACATCCTTAAATGACCTCAATGGGAAGTTCATCGATTTTGGCACTTGCTTGTTTGTCGGCAGCTGGGGGTGATTATGTTCACAGCTTGTGGGCAGACACATCAGAGTTACCTGTTTGTGCACTGTTCTTGCATCTTGTGAATGTCCACTACTCCTGATTTCCATGGCTGAAGCTGGGGGACCAAACGATTGATGAGGTGTTTACTGTGGAAGGCAGCTTCTCTGCGCTAAACGCTCTGGGTATGATTTGCAGTTCCGAGGTTATTTGTTTATCTTCCCGACCAGAAGATCGAATCGTGACTCTTCCACATGAGGTTCAGGTGTGTTGCGCACACGCCACCTTGCCGTTCCCTTTTGACGCTAAGCCTGCGCAGCCTTGACGTCGACGCGCGGGTGTAAGAGAGCACTCCAGCTGTGAGGAGGATCTTGGAGAGTATAAGAGTTGCTCACACAGCCAGAGCGCACAGACTGAAGCTGACCTCCTCCTCCTCCTCATATCTCTTTGTCCTCACTTCTTTCCCAAAGAGGCTCGCCGCTTCCGCACATTTTCCAGAAACTCTTCCACTCCTATTCTACTTCTTGCTTTTTGGTCTGCGCGTCTCTCACATTTCTCTCACCAAAATTGTGTGAGTTAAGTTTTTTTTTTTTTTTTTTTTTTCAGCACCGCGGCCAGAGTGGACAGCGCCGCGGCATGGAACCGTACACCGTCCCGGGAGCGCAGCTCTCCCTGTCCGACCTCTACTCCGTCATCCCCTTCAATGTCACCTTCCCGGACGAGGAGAGCGGCTTGATGGGCGACAGGCTGCAGAACTACACCGAGCAGCAGCAGCAGGGTCCGGTGAGGAGCGCCGGGGGGATAATCATAGCCATCTCCATCACGGCTCTCTACTCCGTCATTTGCGTGGTGGGACTTCTGGGCAACGTCCTCGTCATGTACGGAGTGGTCAGGTAAAAACACCTCTTCTATAAATTACACCCATTGAGTCATTGAGTCATAGAGACCTCCTGACGCCCAGCGACAGACCTTTTGTAATAGAGTATTGAGTGAGATTAAGTGATGATCTCACAGATGAAACACATTTTGATGCGTATTTGGCACAACATCTGACGTAAATTTTGTCTTTGGCTTGCTTTTGGCTTTTACTATTACCAATTTTTCGTGAAAGTACACAACAAACACTCTCAAAAGAATCACTTCACTTTAACAGAAAGGGTTAATGGCATGAAAAAGTGATAAGCGAGCTTTTCTACAGCCGTTTGGGGGTTTTGTGCAGAAACCTGTAAGAATAATAAAAATGATCTAAAATGAACCTTTTTTTTGATAGACCTCACTTCTATTCCCTCTAAACTCACCAAGTAGATCAGTATTTATTGCCCCATTAACAACCATCTTTTTGTGATTGACCGTGAGTAAAGTGATTGATGCGTTTGCGTGTGAGTCCCGGCGCTCCCTGCATGGTTTCTTCATTATTCTACACATGACCGCAGCATGTGCATGTTTTATGGTAGGAGGGTCACCTCAGAGACAATTTTGTCAGTTTGGCCTGAGTCAGCTGTCCCTCAGGCGGAGAGGGACGCTGACAAAGAGTCTCTATCAAACCACACAAACCTATGGACCACCAGCTGCACACACCCGGGTTTAATGGGAAAAGGGAAACGAAAAGACATGTTGTTTGGTCTTTGATTGGCCGCTGAATTAAAAAGTGTGTTTTCCTTCTGCTATTCTAATGGAATGCAAACAGAGATGATAAACATCTTTTTTTAAATTTAAGCTTTAAGCTTTATAGTCAGTAGTTCCAGCACTTTAAGACTAAAATGCCCAGGTTTTGTGCAGAGTAAGCAGATTTTGCCATTAGTGTGAATGCCTGCAGTACAATTGTCAGTCCGAGGACAGTTTGCTTCTCTACCTCAGCTCTAAAAGCAACATAACACACCCATTATGTCACTAGATAAAAGAACCCTGTCATTCCCGGAGAAGACCTGCATGCTTGTCAGGAATAAATGAGCTCGTATCTTTCGCTGCAGCCCTACCCGTCCTCAGCCATCAATTAGCTACCCTCTAATCTCAGAACGTGTTCCTTTACTATCACCTGACGCATTAATTACTACAGCTGGGCCGGCTTATTTAACAAGCAGGCAGAATTACTTGGAGATGCCCCAGTTACAGCGGAGGAGGATAACACGACCGGGTGGAGGTGAAAAATCTAAGGCCAGTGGTCGTATTTCACCACACAAACGCGACACGACAGGCTGAAATGTGCACAATAAGACGGAAACACGGTCTAAATGGTTATTGGTATTATTGCAATGTATCCAGTGAAAGAGAGGAGCAGACTGAAACAAATTGAGAAAAGATGGATGGGTGTAGGAAAAGCTGCAAGCAAGCTGTTTCCGTGCAAGTGGCAATCTTTGGATATTGAACCAAGAAGAATTCATAAATATTTAAAGCTCGGCCCATTATTTTCATTCACAACTCAGAGGGAGAAAAACTGGCAAAACAAAGGTACAAATGAAAGAAAGAATGAGCGAGAGAGGGAGGTAAGAGAGAGATGAGAGGGAGATGGATGAGAGCTCGGACGAAGAAGGCAGTGAATCAAATTGTGCGCAGCGATTTGTCTGGCGTTTATGTTTGTGCGAGTGAGCGAGAGGACCCTTCACGGATGCCGGACACCCACCCCCACCCCCCATCCCCATCCCCCAGCAAGGGGGAGGCTGAGCACGTTTACCACCCCTGTCATAGTCTATAATATCCTGCGGAACATCCGTAGACTCCGCAGGGAGCCAACTTAGAGAAGACACCCAAACTTATACAGAGGGTGATGTAGTGTAAACAACATGGGTGGGTTATGACTGAGCTCCATGTGGCAATCATTTATCATCCTGTTAATGATGCGATATAGATTTATTACCATAACACAGACATTCTCTGCCACCCTCATGGTAGCGTCCGGCTCCAGTCAGCATTACAGCAGTCGATCGAAGTCACCTTTGCTGATCTCCGCTGCAGTCAGGCTGACAAACAGGAGTGAAGATAAATCCACTTTTGAATCCTAAAAGTTCAAAAAGTAATCTCTGAGTTCTCCTCCAATCTGTGAAGGACTCGGGATCAGAGCAGAAGCTGATGTGACTCCAGGTGTTAATTCCCCCAGAAGGTCTGGCTCGTCACTTGACCTTTGAGGTCGGCCTACAGTTGTTAGCAGGAACTCTTCCACCCCCCTTCTGCAGGGCCCTTTCACTTAATACTCCCCAAATGTCTTTTGTTTTGATAGACAACCCCCTTGCAGCAGAAGATACATATTGAATGTTTAATTACTGTCATACTTTGTCATTATCTGATCTGCTCACTGCTCTCTGTGCTTCCATACGTTTTTTTTTTTTCCCCCCCTCCCTTGACACGGTGCCCTTTTAGGGAGGTTTTGTGCTGAAATGTCATAACAAATCATCCAGTATTCATTACCATGCCACATTTTGAAACATTGCTGTGAAGTTTGTCATCCCCCTGGGGCCCCCTAACAACAGCGATTTGTTCATCAGTTTATAGTGCAGACAGACCATGTGCTGAGAGGATCCACCGCATCACAGTGTTGTCATGTCTGAGCTATCTGAGTTGAAATCATAATGAGAGCCAAATATTGTCAAGGTAATTTTTTCAAGGAAAAATGCCCTCAGTTTGTAAATTGTGAGCATTTGCTGCATTTCATTGTCTCATGTGATAAACAACTGGATATGTTTGCTGTTGGTCAAATGAAACAAGCTATTTGAAGACGTCATCTCTACATTTTGAAGTGCTTCTTTTCACTATCCTCTAATATCAAATAGACTATTTAATCAAAGAAGTGAGATCATTATCAGCAGAAAAGCTGATAGCGGTTGTAACTACCAACCTTAGGTTGACAAAATTCTTATAGCATAGAACGAGTGATGCAAATCACAATTATTTCCATTATGCGCACTCCTCTATCAGTCAACTAACTGAAATTAATCATCTCTTAAATGTCAGAAGAAGTGGAACATATCCCAGAAAAGATAATGTAATTTAGAATGATATCGTCACACTTTAGTAGCTGGAACCAGATAAATCAGATAAGTAACTTAAATTATGAGTAGGTCACTAAATTATATTCGATTATCATTATCTTTCATTTGATGAATCACTTCAGCAGTAATTGTATCTCTGATTTAAGAAACCCAAAGCTCACTTGAAAGCATCCTCCTTATTTTCTTTCCTGACACAACACACAGTTTAAATCTTTTATGAATTTAAGTCATGAATTTTAGATTGCCAGATAGAGACACTCAAATGCTCACAAACCCCATTTACAGGAGAGTCCGCATGGATGCTCCCGTCAGTGTGAATTGGCCATTTGGCTGCTGTGGTGGTGAGAGCCCTCGTTGTGATTACTGATGGAGTGGCTGCCACCGACACCTCTGGAGACGGTCCACACAGGATGGGTCAGCGGCAGGAGGCTCATCTTATCTACCAGCCATCCTCTCCGCTGCCTTCAGCTCCTGCCACTGCCGCCACACCTGTTAGATAAGAACTGGCTCGGTGCTCAGGCAATTTATTATCAAGTGGCCTCCGTCTGAAATCAGTTTGATGTGCAGCTTGTGAAAGGCAGGATTAGTCGGTGTGAAAGTGGATTCACACAACCTGGGATGCTTCTCGCGGATTATTGTTCCATTCCACGCAGATCTTGGACAGTGTTCACATACTGTACATTGGTATTCTGGTCCGGTGGTTGTGAAGACAAAAGATTAAACGAGAGCGTGAACAGAATCAACACAGCTTCAGGAAGATTTTTATTTTTTTCTTTAGGGATAGGGAGTGGAAATCTGGCCGAGAATACCACAGCCCGATGCCAGTAGCAGCGTGACTGTGTGCGTGTGTGTTTGTGCATGTGCATAAGGTTGTTTATTTCCTGGGCTGATTCAATATGGCCAGTGCTGTTTTCCAACACACCGTGAGCATTTATATCAGACTGTGCGTGAGGGGTGTGTGTATGGCCTTTAGCCCCGGAAACACAGGAGAGTCATGCCTTACTTCTGTATCAGCAGAGGAAGGATTCATATGTTGACTGTAGATGCTGTCACACATGTCCTTACGGTGGCTACCTAGCACAGAATTTAACCAAATATAAAACCTTATCAAGTGCACAGAATAATAATCACAGCATTTACCGTGTACTGCTGTAGTATATAGATTCTGTTGCTAACAAAATTATCTTGCTAATGCTAATGTTATGTTTTTTTATTTGTTGTTTATTTACATGCAATTATAAATTCGTAATTCATCTTCAACCCAATTAATGAAATGTATCACATTTTCCTCAGGTCAGTACAGTCAATATTTGCCACAGTCAGTGGAGGTTGGACATCTTATTTTTTGTTCTGCCATATGCTACTGTGAGATTTTTTTTTTTCCTCTGATGTGGAATCAGAAGATGTGTAAGGCAGAGGAATGGATTGGACAGCCATGACAGCCTCGTAGCAGGGAGTCCTCGCTGTAAGGGAAAAGGGGGAAAGAGAGAGTGGGTGATTAAATGGCCACAGAATGGGACTGTGCCCATGAAAAAAACATGCTTCACTATTACATGAAAAAGGGCGTCTCATTTAGATTTCTTCGCACATAATTGCCTATCCAGCCCTACAAAAAGGAAGATGGATGCTTTAAAGCTTTCCCCTCTGAGCAGAACAAGTCACCATAACGTAACCTCCGGCTCCGGTACGTGATTACAATGGCAGAACGTGGAAATTGGTTTCTTGTCACAGTTGTTTATATACAAAAAAAAAAAGGAGAAAAAAAACCCTGTTGCATTGTGGTGTGAAATTAAAGTCTACTCATGTGCTTATCACCTACAGAGAGGAGGCTCACCTTGCAACCCAGACCCATGCATTAAAAACATTAAAAAGCCTCCCCTCGAGCCACCGCTACCTACTTCATGCGACACCACAAGCTCTTTGAAATCCTCCTGTGTGACATAATATCTCAGGGCCAAGAAAGCTAGACCAACCAATCTGAATTCTCAATTATTCCCCCCCGATTTACCGTCCTTATGAGGTACAAAAAGACCCAACAGTGAAAGGATGCACACTGATTATTTTTACCCTCCTTTCCAACATTTCATTTCTAATCTCCACAGGGTCATAATACACCGGGCTGGGTGGTAGAGCATCTAGGCTGATCCATCCAGGCATTTGTTTACCAAAGGGGGGGGCACAAAGTGGGAGACACACTACATCTCTGTGGCCTCTCTTGTCAGGTAGGATTAGGGAAGGAGGAGAGCGATTTCTGTGAAATTGTGGCTCAATTATAAAAGTGACGATAAACATAATCCTCTCCCGATGTCAAGAGCCGGGCTTTAGCTGCTAAATCAAAGGCCTCAAACCGATTGAGATGTAGAAGTAAACAGGGAGCGTTTTTTTTTTGGTTGAGTCTGTAGTAGTTTTCATGTCGTCCCATTTTTGATGGCCGTAATCCAGAAACTTCAGCATGTGATTTTTCATTTGCTATCAGTGATTGATGACATGTGACGTCAGTGCCCATCTATGTTGCCCGTGTTTTCAAAAAGTTCAAAGCATCACATTAATGTTGTGCTTGCTTCACAGACAGCCCTTATGTAACTATCAAAAGCTCACCGCTCTCTTGTGCTGTAGAACCAAATACAGGCGTCGGATTAGGATGACCAAACATAAAAGTGATTGTTCATAACCAGCCGTAAGGCGCCAACTTCATGGGTTCAGTGTTTCCTTTTATTGATGAGCTTTAGTCCTACAAGATGAAGGGGGCATTTAGGGTCATTTAGATTTAACAGGAGTAACTAATAACATACATGCGACTTAAACCAGATTGGATGAACATTACAGGCGGAGAAAGGTAAGAAATGAAATAATCCCTGTGCTCCTCAATAATTTAACTCATCTTCCCAAATAGAATTTTAATCAGGATTATGGTAAAAGACATAGATAACCAGAAAGAGAGAGAGAGGAAGCCAAAAGCCTCTCATTGGGGACAATTGTAGAGAAATATTAGACAACACTGTGTAAGGTGGAACTTGAGCCAGAAATTGTACTCCTTCTGCGAGTCGTAACTCAGTCAGATCTGATATTGAGCACGTACTCAATTGTCAGGCTGTCCTCATCAGAAAAAACAACAACAGAAGTCGACTGTGAAAGCGGCTCATTATGATCCATATTTGGTTTTTAGTGGTTTGGTCAAACAAACACAGGACCTTCACCCTGTTTATGTCCAGTGGAGCTACCGGTAAGTCATGTTTTGAATGCTACAAATTATGAACGTAACGTAGGTATGTGTGTACTGTAACTGAAGTTACCTAAGTCATTTTACAATATCAATTAAGAGTAGATCCACAAATCTGCTCAGAATTTCTGAATTCTGGACTTGCTTAGTTGTACATCCATGGGTATGCTGAAAACAGGAAGCACTAATAGCAAATGTGGCAATTTTGTAAACAGATATTGGTGAGCAAAAGCAGGCCCCAGCAGAAAATACTAGTTAATTCCCTATAACTCCAGCCGACGTTTAAACAGCACTTTGATGGCTTTACGTTTTCTTCAGTCATATTCTTTTTGTGGTGGCACGTCTATCAAACTAGCAAAAACAAGACACAGAAACATGTGAAGCTTATTGAAAAAAAGTCTAATGAAAAAAATGCAAATCACCGACGAGTGCACCCCCTGTCCCAACACACACACACACACACACACACACACACACACACACACACTCAAATATACCTTCCCTGGAGAAATTATTGCAGTCCGAACCAGTAAGTGCTGTTATTGATTGAGCACACAGAACTAGCATACCTAAATAGAACATTCATTTTGCACTTTATTACACCTGGGCAGTGAGTTAATCTCTCCAAACATCTAGTGGGTGCGTCACATGCAAACAGGTGGAGGAATGCACAGCCTGCCAAGCTCTTATTTATCCTGTTATTCCCCATCCACCTCAGGTGTGTTTTGGAGTTAACTGTACAAAGGTCAGGCCTTTGCTTCATGCCTAAATACAATTTTATAATGTGCATAATGTAGACTCTCCTTCAACTGAACAGAAAAAAGACAGTAATCAGGATGTCATCTGATGTCACTGAAAGACAGTGAACAATGGAACGACAGATGGGACTCTTAGACAGCAGTCGTTGTTATATAAAACTGAACCGCACCAGCCACAACACCAGGAAATGTACTCAAAATTGCCTCTGTGAAGCACTGGAAATGAGCACCTACCAAATGCAGCTTGAATCGCAGATTGAATCTCGAGTCTTCTGCTTGTTCCACTCGGACGCTTAAGAGCGGAGGCAGGCGGCTTCATATGCTCACAAATCAAAGGACACCGTCTCCCTGTTGTGTCAAAGTGGATCTCCATGTTTTACAATTTCAACTTGAGGTGAAAGTGCAGCCAAAATACAAATCAAACACATCTGAAGTGTGTTGCGGCTCAGCAATCACATAAACACGCTCTCTCCTCTCCAAGCTTGATGTCACCAAATAACAGTGGTATTAGGTTGATATTCTAGCTCGCGCATTTGGTCTGTCTGGGGCATTCACATGTGTGCTAGCATTGCTTGACTCGGCCGTCAGGGATTTGCGCCTCCATCACAGCATGGCGACCTGTTTGAAGGTGTGTTTGTCTTACTGATGGCTTAAAAGCAGTGTGGCGATGAAAGAAGCAGCTGCCAACACTCTTCCTCCCCGCATCGAAGATTAGCCACTTACATGGTCCAGCTGATTCCTGGAAGAGCTGAAAACAAAATGCATCAGTTAAATACAGCAGATGTCGGAAAGTAAGAAAACGTGGACGAAGAGAAAATAAGAAGCCATGACTGTCATTTTCTGAATTTTGTCCACTTGATGATAGCTCACTCCACTGCAGGCTCGGGGAGACGGGAAGGGCTACAAATTGCTGGTTACCTTCGCGATCTGCGACTTACTCGAGGTAGAAACTAATATAAGAAAGCACGACCAATGACAATGACAAGCTGTATGCTTGTATCCTAACCAGAGGGAGTAATAAGAAAGCATATCAAGCTGTCAAGTTTTAGATGACTGAGACTCAAAGTTGGAAAATCCAATCAGCAAAATCCAATCCCTGTTAAGAACCTATTTACTGCTCTGTAATTCCAAACACTTTCAAGGTCTTGTAGGACATATATTTTCAAAATCAAAGTACTTTTTAGACCCGTGGCAACCTTGCCGACACTTTCACTGTTCCATAGATGATCACACTCATACCAGTTCTTTTTGCTGCTGCAGTTCCCTCCACCGCCTCTAACATCCTTCTGTGTAATCTTCTGTTGTAGATGTAACTAAGATTTACTGCGTGTAATTGATGCTAATCTATTAAGTTTTTCTTTTGTTACTGCATGTAATTGATGTTAACTTATTAAGTTTTGTGGGTTTTTTTTTTATTACTGCATGTAATTGATGTTATTTATTAAGGGGGATTTGCTTTCTCAGTTGAATCCTCCCGCAGCTCTGATGCTTGAAGTGCTCCCTCAGAGAGCAGGGCCATATCCACCAAATCTGACTGCATAACCATACACTTAAAATGCAGGCTTTTGGCAAGTTTTGTATATTTTGTGAAGCTGCTGTGGAGTTAACTCCGTTAAGACAGTTTGTTCCGACCAGAACTGGCAGTTTCAGTTCTTATATACTGAATTTGGTGTGAAACTTTTCTTTATAGTCTTTCTCCTTGTGTGTACACCAAAAATGCAAGTTATTTGGTCTTTGCTTGGATGGCTTCTGCCAAATACTGAAATGCATGTCACACCTAAATCTTTATAGTTTAAGATTTAATAGATTTTAAATGAAATTAATTGATATATTCTCTATTTCAGCGCTGAACTGCCTCTCAACCCATTGTAACATGTTTGAATAATTCTGTCCATCAATAAGACATGTAAAATGACGTGGTAAAATTCCCTTATAAGTTGCTTGAGTCAAAAAAAAAAAGATGGCAAACAGCAAACATTGACAAACCCTGATAAAAACATGAGATTATTTGAATTAAGGGCTAAATGCCACTTCAGGTCTCTTCTCAGTCAAAGTAGTGTGGAATCATGGGAGTCGTTGTCTCCACTGTTAACAGCCAGCATTATTTTGAAAATCTATCGGATTTGAGTCAGGCAGAAATGTTTGTGGAGGATGTAATGTTTCAAAGTATTATTCACGTTACAGTCAGCCACATTTGCGTACTTCCTTCCTCTTTACCTGATGTATCATCTGATGATTTCCCAGATATAACTGTGACAGGCCACCAAATGACAAATGACCAAAATTAGGTATTTATCAGGGAAACGTCTCTGGGAAAATAAGAGCACACAACTAGACAACATAATAGGCAAAAAAAGTTGTAGCTGGATCTATGGATTTTGATGGAGAATATTGTATATTACATACATATTGTATTCTTAAATAAAAACTGTGAATGTCCAGATATTATTAGGAATGATTAAAGGGTCATTCAAAGAGGGTTGGAGCTGGGTATGGCTGAAAATCGATGGAATCTTGATGGAATGTGCAGCCCCCTCCAATCACTGCCACCACCAACACCCATAGGTTACTATTTATACTGCCTGTGTGAAAAATGACCAGAGGGAAAATCAATACAAATATCCATTTAGACAGTGGGTTTGGATGTATAATTATGGAAGAGACTAACAAAGATTACACCACTAATATGAGTGTTTGCCTCATTTTTACTTTTTTATTACTGTCATTGATCTTTCCTTCTTTATCCTTTAAAAATACACAATTGCAATATGTATTATACAGTATATCTGAATAATATTTAGCACTTTTCTAGCCCCTAGTTAATTCCGTTTTGGTGCTCCGCTATGCATCTGAGCTGATTTGCAACTGGATGCAAGGACTTAAAAATCTTGAGCTGAGATTTAGATTCAGCTTGAACATGTCTTGCAAGGTTTCTGATAGGATAAGCCTTTCTGGAAATAAGCCTTATTCCCCAGAAGAAAAATACTGACCCCGAAGAGCCAGTATCCTAGCCAATAAAACTAATTAATTGCTGATACATGTACTCACACAAAGGACAATGCACAGTTCCATAATAAAAACAACGCATGCAATATATATGAACCTCAGTTCGGTAGCAGCAAGTATTTTCTTTAACCGAACTCCCTGGTGCTTTTTGAGCAAGTAGGCTGCTTGATCAAAGGCCAACAATGTCAATTGTAACCAGTATCTCATATATCTCATTTATAAAAAGAAATATTACAAATAGGTTGTGAAGAATGAGCAGTAGAGGTTTGAAGGTCTATTCTCCACATTTATATAGCATGAGGGAATTAAATCTTCTCTTCTTCTTCTACACTTATAAAACCCCCATACCCAAGACACATGACATACCCGTCTGCTCTCATTACTGCTCCCACTTACTGCAAACACTTTCTTCTGCTCTGTGATCAAAACCAGATACACCAAGATGAAGACAGCCACGAACATCTACATCTTCAATCTGGCTCTTGCCGACGCCTTGGCCACCAGCACGCTGCCCTTCCAGAGCGCCAAGTACCTCATGAACACCTGGCCGTTTGGGGAAGTCCTGTGCAAGCTCATTATTGCCATCGACTACTACAACATGTTCACAAGCATCTTCACCCTCACCATGATGAGCGTGGACCGCTACATCGCCGTGTGCCACCCAGTCAGGGCGCTGGAATTTCGAACGCCGGTCAAAGCCAAGATGATCAACGTGCTCATCTGGGTTCTGTCCTCTGCGATCGGGGTTCCGATTATGATCATGGCTGTGACCAAAGTGACAGATAGTGGTGAGATAGTTTTGACTTCACATGTTTCATCTCATTACCTATCTAAGTAAGTTTTTAGGCCTTTTGAAAGATTAGCCTAGATTAGTTCCCTCACCAATGTCTTTGGGATCCAGTCCCGGCTCAGTTCACAACCCTGAATAGGCAAAATATTGTTCAACCATTCCCAGGATTTAGTATGGGTGCAGAAATGAATGTGCCCTATATAACAAAATAACACTGGTTCACATACATGGACCTCTACACTAGAGGCACGATAGGCTGCCATTTAATAACATCATTCCACTGCCCAGTGTGATTCAAGATTCCGAAGTTGTCTGATGATGTGTCCTAGAGAAGTTGGGAAGTTGTGAGCAACAGCCTAGAGAGAACCAATTATTCTTTCTTTGCTGTCCTTCCTCAATTATTTGAAAGTACTTAAAAAAAAATGGGGGCAAAATGAATCATTGCAGTCCACTTCTTGAAAAGATATGCTATTAATGAGCTATCATAACATCATGTGAAAGCACTACGGTTGAAAAATAAACAATGTAAGTTAGTGTTGTCACACTGGAAGAAAATAATAATCTAGTCAGCATTAATTATAAGCTCATTGCTTAAAATGCTCACATATTTCTGCAGTTAGATACTGCAGAAATATCACGTGTCTCTGCACCCATCCAAAACCACGGATTGTATTTATTAGAAATAATAGCTGATTTTTAAAGCTACAAACCACTATCATGATAGTGTAAACTTCCATTAACAAATTCTTTCTAATTCTTCCTGCTCTCTGTCCAGGTAAAACCATGTGCATGCTGAAGTTCCCTGCCCCCGACTGGTACTGGGACACAGTCACAAAGATCTGTGTCTTCATCTTTGCTTTTGTGGTCCCTGTGATGGTCATCACCATATGTTATGGCCTGATGATCCTGCGCTTGAGAAGCGTTCGTCTGCTCTCAGGTTCCAAGGAGAAAGACCGCAACATGCGCCGCATCACCCGCATGGTCCTGGTAATTGTGGCCGCCTTCATCATCTGCTGGACGCCCATCCACATCTTCATCATTGTGAAGACCATGGTGGAGATTGACAGCAGGAACCCTTTTGTGATAGCCAGCTGGCACCTGTGCATTGCCTTGGGCTACACAAACAGCAGCCTCAACCCCGTCCTCTACGCATTCTTGGATGAAAATTTTAAACGGTGCTTCAGGGATTTCTGCCTTCCCTGTCGGACCCGCGTGGAGCAGAACAGTCTGACCAGAGGCCGGAACAACACCAGGGAGCCAGTGTCTGTCTGCGCTCCATCAGAAGCGGGGAAGAAGCCGGCATGACTAGGCATGGACTGGGTCCCCCACAGCTCTCGCTCAAGGAGGATCCAGCAGGATCTGCAATCAGAGGTTACCCAGATCTCCACAACAGAGTTTTAAGAGATCTTCGCCAGAAAACTTGTCTAAAGGAACTGACTCACTCACCCTTTTTGGCTGACATAGTGAGTTAAAGGCAAACAAGTTTCACTCTGATATTACTTTTCCTTCCTTCTGATAATGACTTTGAACATTTTTTCCACAGGAAATGTGATGCCTTTCAAAGGCATTGACAGTAGATAGGGTGATAGCCCGAAGAGTATATCCACATATTAAAGCAAGATTATGAAACAGAAAATCCCCAGTCAGATTTTTCTGCTCACAGGATCAGAGGACGAGCTAGCAAGGACTTTTTGATGATGCAAACAGGACCAAGAAACACCTACAGGTTTCTGTCTGTCATTACCACATCATCCATCAGAGTGCATTTTAAATAAAATACTGACTCCGCGAGGTTGAAGAATGTGCAACAAAACACAGACGTGTGAAACAATGAGCTTTTCAATTCAAACTTGTAATTTGTCATAAGGAACTCTTTTTCCTGTACACTGAAAGAAACTAAAGAGATTGTTGGTGGTTCTTCTGAAGGAGACAAAAAAAAAAAAAAAAACGACATCGGGGGAGCGGCCATCTCATCTATGTCTTCAACATCAACCCAAAAAAATGGGCCTTAGATAACAGAACCACACAAGTGAAACCCACCAACAGCTGGATGATGAATGACATAGTTTCTTGCGCAGTAAGGTAAATCTCTCTTTTCTAGCAAAGAAGGGAAATCTTATTTGGTATTCTGTGTGATTCAGGTGATCTTTTTTTGTACAGCAAAATAAACATTGTTTTTCCCTTTACATTCTGCTACCATAAGCTGTGTTGAGAGAAGAATTTGGGCATCCATGGGTTTGAAAATGTCTGCCATGAAGGACAAGAAATAATTGACTTTTGTGTGGGGAGGGTTTTGTGCTCGGATGGAAAATGTCAGAATAGCATCAAACCACCGAAGCTTGGATTTCTATGGACTTCTTGGCTCCTCACCTACTTGACTTTCAAGTGTGGTGTCAAGCCCCGCAGTGAGCCTTTCAGCAAAATCACTAAAGAATACTAAACCTGCCACTGAAGAAAACAGTTGGCTGCCACACCGCTGACCTTATCGGTTCTTTATTCAAACCAACTGTGAAGTCAGAGAACACCACAGCAGTCAGACTGAGAGGAGCAGAGGAGAGGAGCTTCGCTGCTTCAAGGAGATTATTGATCAGCGTCTATATTAGCCTCCCATCCGTCACATCGGATCACCAAATCCCATTAAAGACGTACTGAATGGCATGCGCCAGAACAGTAATTTATTCCAGGTAATTTATCTACTCCAACAGATCCTGACATTAATCAGACTGGAGACATCAATCAATGGATGCCATAAAGTTAATGACCATGTCAACTCTGCAAAGCAGATGTGCTATGTCAGAGGTAATAATGCAGAGTTAATGGGCATCTGCTTTCTTATGATACATATTTTGATGGCTACATTGGCATGTAAACATGTCAAAATATGCCATAGTTTTGATTAATGTTGAAATGTTATGACAAATTGTAAATGTGCGCCAGATAAAACACATGCAAAAAGAAGATAAAAAGATTCAGGCCCACGGCTAGAGGGTGTCATATGTTGTACATATTTTAAAGCCCCTTGAGGCTAATTTGTAATGTTTCCATTTTTGGCTTCATATGAATTAAACTGACTCGAAATGGAAACTGATAGGAAAAAGCAAATTAATGTGAATTTGTAGATAATTCAACGCTTTCGCATTTGAATCAAATTTGGCTTTTCGTCCACAGTTAAAATGACTTTGAGCTGTGCCTGTGATTCTGTAAGCTTTCTTCATACTTTCTGGATTGTACTATTTCACCACCATGCTTTGGACCCATGTGGCTCAAATGAAAAAAAAAACCCATAAAGAAACAGAAATGGAAGAAAACAATCCAGAGCTGAAACGAATACCTGCTCTGTTTACAGATTCAGCAATTTGCTTGTAGCTTGACTGTGGCTAACCACAGAGAGTGATATTCACAATAAGAATTGACCACTCTGTGTGCTGTCTATAGGAGATTGACATTTTTGTAGTGTTCCTGTATATTTTCTTACAATGACAGTTGTTATTTACAATGTACTGTAGTATATACCTGCTCTCTGCTTAGCTTTGACCAAGTGTTGCATTTGTTGGGTGTGCTGGATGTCTCTCAGCTACCATTATCTTTGCAAATATAGCAGCTGATCTCGGAACCCATAGACTATCGTCTGATCATTTGAGGGCAATGTTTCAGGGCTTCTGGTTCAGTCATGGATTATCTGATGACAGATATCCTATCCAAAGGTTTTTCTTTCAGCCGTTTACAGTCCAATTAGTGACTTGAGTCACAACATTGAAGCTGAGGTTGAGGGACGAATCTCAATCTAACTGATAATTAATGCAGTCTAATAACGTCGTAAAACATCCTGTTCATAGGGGCAGGGTGACAGAAATGTACAGAGCTAGTTTTCCAAAAGAGAATGACATGGGTATTTTGATAATTCAACAAAAGCTAATTACTTCTAATAAATCTAGAATAAAATAGAACTTTAACAAACTGTGTAATCAGGGTATGATCAAAGTCAAAGAGTGTGTGTGTGTGTGTCCATGATTTCCTTATTATCAAGTTATTCTCAGTGGTGATACTTTGACATAGTCATTTGATATCTTGAGATTCAAAAGACTGTCTCAATTGTTGGATACAGTTAGTTCAATAAAACTTTGTCAGTGTTATATTTTTCTCTGTCTGATCTACTCCAAAAGGATCGATCTGTAATTTTTTAGCACCTGGTTGCACAACATAACATTAACAAAGTAGCAGAGATATCCAAGTGATACTCATCAAAGCTCGTCATCCAATGTTGCCCTAATGGAAACAGAGGGTTCAAGCTGTACAAATAGCAGTCTGGTCCTTCCCCTGGGTTATTTTAATAATATACCCCACCTCCTGAAACGCCACCTGCCCTCTGACTTTCACTATCATTGAATATAGAGGGACAAACAGTAACCTAACAAGCTGCCATGTTCCCCAAAATAATCCCCTAAAACACATTCCCCCTGGCAGCACTTAATCATAATATTACACAACTTGACAAAATGAATTATATTCATTAAGTAAACGGGCAGCACACCATTAAAAACCATTACTCTAATCTTTATTGTAATGAGTCACAAAACCTTCATCAGTGCTGAGGTTTATGTTTTGGAATTATTGTGTTTATGCGATCAAAGTACTTGACTAAGGTTTGAGAAATGTAAGACATGGCAACACGTCCTCACTCTCTTTTCCACCAAAATAAAGCTTGCTGACAAACAGTTCAAATATTGAGCCTTATTTAGACCATCTATCGCTCAAAGCGCCAGTGCATTCAAGGCGTTTCCAAGTCCATTTTGCTAGTTAAATGGCAGATTGTCTGGGCGCAAAGTGCGGCACACAACGCAATCATTCATGGCCGTGTTTTGGGCGCAAAACAAATCAAACCAATTCGAGCGTCGTCTCCGATTCCCTCTAAGTGTGAGGTGCTCCAGGACCTGACACATATTACACATTAGCACTCGTCTTTGCTGAGGGACACGTATGTGATCCTCAGTTGCTGAACCCTCTGCCCCGCTGTTTCTTTGTTTGACTGCAAATGAAAAATTACAATGATATTAAACTAAGGAGGAGGAGGCTGTGTGGATCTCAGTCCGTGGATCAGGTGGAAGGGTCATAAAAAGCAGCATCCTGATCAATCCTCCAGCAGCAGAAACCATATCTGTATTAACAGAGTTTCCCCTCAAGCTTTTAGTTTTGCTGACTAACTGTGCCATGGTATTTGTTGCAGTACATTACTGCATTCATGGAGGTGTTTAAAATAACTGAGAGTAAACTTTAATCATAATTTAAAGTGTATGCATGGTGTGAACTCGCCCATGTAGGCACATCTTACTGAATATTGCGTTCTTTAAATAGCAGCAAACAGACTGCACGTTTGACTTCAGACCAGCTTTCTGTTGGTGTGTCAGTTTCTGCTGCCTCAAGATAGCAATCTGCCATCAGCGCACCTGACCACACCTCACTTTCAGACCAACACGCCCAGACTGCACAGTGCATTTGCGTTTTACACAACGCGGGCACTGGGCTTGAAAATGACTGTCTCTCTGAAACTAGCAATGACACTTGCGACTGCTGTTAAAGTTGCAAAACATGGACAGTGTTAGGAGCACAAACTACTCGGTTAGGTCTAGGAAAACTTCATACTATGGGTTAAAAGAACTACTTACCTTCGTTCTTGTAGGTTACATTACGTAAATGACAAGCTCACGTCACCCAACGCAAGTAATAGCAGTAGGTCACTCTCGTATTGCAAGTTGTGTCATTGACCTAAATATAGGGTTAGGGTCGAAAGCAAATAACTCTTCACTCTTGGTCACAAAGGGGACATAGATGCCTCTGGAGGCAAAGTCTTGTACATGACCCATCAGACCACCATGACCATCCCCTGGCTCTTGCCCTTTATAATACTGCGGTAGACGAGCGCTTCAAAAAGTGACGATAGAGGGATAACCACAATGTCAAAATAAGATGTGTGAGGTCACTGACCAGGCTGCTGAATTTGACACGCTGGACAGACATGATGTGTCGACTTTACTAACATTTAGGCAAAACCACAATCTTCTGGTAAGGCACAAGTTTCTCATGTTGCCTAAACCTAACCCTGCACATACTCCCACTGAGCACAATCCTGGCAGAATGAACAGATCCCTCAATGTGCAAGTGCCATAACAAAGCAGTTGGATGTAATGGACTGATAGGACTGCATACTAACACTGATGTGATCTTCACACTAACTAAAATTAGCAATTCAAAACTACCAGCTCTGAAAGTTCGTTGTTGAAGCCGTACTACATACGAAGAAGCTAGGGACTCCTATGAAGGCTGCTAGTTTGACGGCAGTATGCTTTTGACAGTTGTGCTGCCTTTTGATGGTCAGAGCTGAATACAGAAAGGGGGGGAAGTATTCACAACTGACTTTTATTTAACCCCCTCTGCCAGTGTATAAAGGAGATGGAAGGGAGCCAAGGGGGAGCCTGGTAAGCGAGGTGAGCCTGCAGAGCTGGGGCTGTTGCTCAGGAGGAGCCGCATACTGTATACTAAAGAGTTCTTATTGATTGTCAATCAATGTTACTGAAGCGTTCTTGTTACTGATTGCTCCGTTAATCCCCTTTCCTCATCCCCGGTAGCATACATAGGTCTTGCAGACGTTGGAGTGATCATCCCAGGAAAGTCGATTTATTGGTGTCAAACAAATGCCGACGTCTCAGCAGCGTCCTTCAAATTAGCTCCTCCTACTCCATCTTTCCCGCAAAACTTCTTATCGTGGGGTCAACATCTGCAAGCTGTAGGCGTGCTATCTGGGATTCTGCCCTCATATGCTTCTTATTGTAATTTATCTATCATTATTGTTGTTAACTACCATTTTTTCTAATTAAGATACAACTGCTAAACACTGTAAACTCTTCTGAATGGCCTGTGTGAATATAAATGTACATTTGTGCAAGATGGTAATTCGTTGTATAACCCATGATGGCAGCGCAGTGTGTAAGGCAATTCTGCTGATCTTACTCAACACTAAACATTTTTGCAGCTTTGACAAATACCTTTTAAGCTTCTTCTGGTGTATCTGTTGTATAAAACATTTCTAATGCAGCAGCTGTGTTTCAAGCCTTACTCAAACTGTTGGCAAAAAATGAAAAGATTAAAACAAATAAAATGAAGCTGAGAGAAAAGTGCATGGGCTCATTTCTTTCCTGGAAACATGTGCAAAATGGGATAGCACAATATTTTCTTGAAATTATTGGTTCATAATGGAATAATCCATCATGCATGACCATGATTCAATTACAAAAGTGGGAGAGTGCTTCAAAATGGACATGACATTGGACTGCAAAGTTCATTTCCACTGGTGCTCAGATAAATACACGAGAGATGGCCCAAGGCTGGCTCAGACTGTGCAATCCACCGCTATTAGAAAATTAAACATCCAACCGTCCATCTCCTCTGCAAATTCAGACCAGCATCTTGCAGTCACCATGGAGATGAGCGGCAACACATCCAGAGCTCCAGAGAAAGCGCTGACGAGTTTCAACTTAATTATAGAGGTTTCCTTCTCTGGTAGCCACTTATCAATTATCTTGATTGCTCAACATCCACAACAACAGAAGAGGCCTCCCTGTAGATTAACCAAGGGCTGGCCACTTTAACAACCGAGGGGAAGGCTCACATCCCTGATGTAATATTCACAGGAGCTCAGTATTTGCGTTCCAATATGCAGCGTACTGTGGTGCTGCTGCTTCTGCTGTAATAATAAGTCTGAAGGTCTTGAAGACTCTGTCCGCTAGAAATTACACAGGCTACTAGCTTGTAACAGCAGATTTATTTCGCTGAAATGTAATGCTGCCAGAAATGTTTTAAATCAAGTTCAGTCAGAAGCGTTTTTAGTTAAGGAATTTGCCAAGTTACAATATATTCACACAGAATGGATCTGAAAAATGTTCACCGACGATATGTTTGATTATTTATTAATTTCCAAGGACTCAAAGGAGCTTAGGAGCCTGCTTTACATAAGTTATATAAGTTATATAAATTATGTTAGGCACTCACAGTCCTTGTCCAATACTAAATAAGACCAACAGTGCAGATGGATCCATCCGCTGATGTCGAGTCAAAGGAATCTATTCATGCTGTATGGAGAGCAGGAGATTCAGCTGCACAGTTCATGATGTGTATGGCCAGTACCGCTGCTGGCCATTTGGTTTGCATTGCTTGGCGCATGATGCACATGGTGGGATCGGCAGCGCTGGGTATGGCACGGCGAGTTGATAGAGCAGTCGCTTTATCCGTATTTGCATAAACAGGATCCAAACTGTACTTTACACAGTTTTAAGGGTATTTGGTTGTAAACCAAAAACTGGGTAAATGTGTTTGTGTTTACTGACAAAAAAAAAAACTGGATTTACTAATTTTATTACAATTCCTTCTGTAAGGTACAAAATAACATGCCATGATGATGACAGTTTGGTAATGAGAATAAGGCAGGTGATAAGTGCAGCCATTAGGTTCATCCTCTGGGCACCATCAAGTAGTTCTTAAGGTATTTCAGTCTGAACCAAAATGGTGACAAATTTATCAATATACCGTGTGTAGACCACACTGACATACTCAAAAATGACCCCAGCATCAGTCCTTCACTTTCTGCACCCACCAAAAATGTAGCCATGGAAAAAAAAAATCCAGGTTGTTCTTAAGCTTATTTATTGTTTTTTAAACAACAATAAAATAAAAAAGTTAGAAACTGGCTGAATTTAGCATGTGTCGGCAGACATAACAACAAAGTCCAATTCAGTAATTAAGAGTATCTTAATTTGCTTGTAGAACCAATGTGGACCTAGATTTAAATGAGGACATGAGCCACCGCTCTGACAAGAGTGTGGAAGGATGATGAGACACTCAATTATTGTCAAGGTTAAGAATTGGCTTGGTCCATGGGCATCTGAAATTGTTGGTCAGATCTCCCTTATCCCACGAACCATGGTTGTTGATTTAATAAGTACAATGCACAATTCATATATTGCACCTGATAAAGCTAAAAGTTGATTTGGCTTTGTTGGGCTTTAAATATGTAGATATGTGCTGCCATGATGTTCAAACACTTTGCTTTCTACTCTCAGGTTAATTGTCTCAGTCCTACTCTCGATCCGTTCGGCTGACTGCTAAATTGGGTTTTCAGAGCTTTTTTTTATTGTGAAGGAGCTCGCGCCGAGCCAAACAACTATGAGACAATACACATATATGGGCCAATTATGTCAAAACTGTGAAGAGAACAGGCTTAATGGAAACTGATGAAAGGTCTAAATAGCTTTCAGAGGCACCAGTGATCTTGGGAGGAGAAACTGCAGAGTAGAGCGAGTGATATATGACTTGCGGTATGGATGACATTATGGTCTTTTCACTCTGTAGAGATCATAAAGAATGGCCGGTTCAGTATTAGCAAAAAAAGAAGATTACAGAAGGGGAAGAAAAGTGATAAATAATGCATGTCCAATGTGTGTGGGGAGAATAAGAATGCAGTTGATCACAAAGAAAAGGATTCATGCAGCATCTGTGGCGTCTCAGGTACTTCCCCATATTAAAGATACATATATTACCACATTCTACATACAAATTTTATTATGATATAACTCGATGTAGAAAGTAGCAAACACAGCAAGAGCAGTAAATAATAAGGGCATGAGGGAAATCAGCACAGAGCCTAAAGTAGGAAGAGTTGGTGGATGTAGACCAAGGTTGGTGTGAGATTCCTCCTCCTGCTCATACTGTTTATGACAAACTTTGGAATGACCCATCAGTCTCCACTCGGCAGCTCTCACATTTATATTCTGACTGCTCCTGCATGTCAATGTGCTGCCACAGCCACAGATTTGGCAGAATCCGGGGGTTAAGGGATGTTGGTCTTACTCTTTCTTACGCTTACAAGATACAGGGTGGTTTGTTTGCCATTATTCAACACTGGGTCACAAAATAAAGTTAAACCTTGTAAACTCCTTCACGCTACAAAAATTACAGAACATATATACAGTTATTTAGACATGGATATATAAAAACATAGTGCATCCTTTGAATCCACGTCAGGGTGATTGCAAACAGCAGCGACATGATAGCGATGATAATGAAGTCGGCCACCTCCATATCGAAAGCTGGAGATCCAGCAAACAGTGTGCATTAGTTTAAACTGTGTGTTACTGGTACAACAGTACCTCAAGGCTGACGTCAAGCTTTTTATTTGTTGTAACCTGAACACTGAGCCTGTGCTGATTGAACACTCTGGACAGGGTGTACAGCTGCTACATCAGTACTTGTCAACGCCATGAAATTGCAACAAAAAACTACACTTATTAAAATCTGAAATTTTGTTGCGTACTAGTCCAGTTTTGTTCTTCTTAGTTAGCTTCTGCCAGTGGAAGAAAAGAAGTGGGGTTTTTCCTTAACTAATACAAGTATTGGAAATCTCTCCAATACTGCCTGAAATGCTGAGTAGCTCATATCCATAAAGGGTGTGCGACCCTTAAATCTATATTTCCCTTCTGTTTTAATTAGAAAAAGACTGTGCTTGGAATATGAAGGGTAATTACTCTTGACTAATGTTGTGATTTCCATTATGCAAGCTGATGGGCAGGACAGCATGGAAACAAAGACCGACATGAAAGCTACAGAAGAAATAGAAATCATCAAGTGAAAACACTTTTCGCAATCAAAATCATGTCAAAGTAATGAGCAGATTTGTGGTTAACATGTAGTTTTCACATTCATGTCATCATGTGAAATCTATGCTATACCATTCTCCCACTTTGACAAACTGAAAGCTCTACAAAGATGTAAGCATAAGACCGACACCCTGCAATGTCTGTTTTTGCAAGAGAGGAACTTTTACTTATTGCCCAGTTTGTGAATATTCATCTTCAAAAGGCTAGGCTGCAGGTTGTTCCCTGAAAGGTGTTGTACTGTCGGTTTAAATTAGATTTAGATTTTTATTTTTTATTAATCCCTACATTAGAGAAAAAAATATGCTGTATGATAATTAGAAAATATAAGACACAAGATGCTCAAATCATGATTAGACTTTGAAGAATGGGGGGCCGGTTCCTTAAAGTAGCAAATGATAAAAAAAAAAGCAGAGCAGGACAGCTCTCTAATTTGACTTTTTAATATTGACACAGGGACCTTTTTGGGAAATTGCCCCTCCCAAGTGTGTACTCTGGCATCAACATACACAGATGGGGTTAATTAAAGATGACCTCAGCCAGCTCAGGTACATCCCAACAGAGAGAGCCAAAACCAGTCCAGTCTCGTGATGTAGGACACTAAAACACAAACACAAGATACACCCAATATACTGGCATATACTGTATTTTAATACAGATTTTTATAAAAAATGTTACACTCATCAAGATGTTTTGTGTGTCGTTGGTACTTCCTGTTTTGACGATCCTGCATCATGAGATTCTAGAATGGTTGTGGCTCTCCCTGTTATCATGTGCTTCTTGTGCTGGCTTAACCTGCGTGGCATACCTGCTGTTCTGGTAAGATAGTACTAACCAACTGGACATCCGTGGAAATGAATCTGCCAAAGGCCAAGTTTCCCCATCATCTCTGTGAGGTTTTGGACTGGAGATTTATTTTGATTATATCTACACATACTCTTACTGACTTTTTGCATTAATGCTGAGAGTAGCAGAGGACTTTGGAATTGATGAATAAAAGGCAGTATTTCTGCCTTGCTTTACTTGGTTCCCCTGGGAATTGGGGCACTGGCAAGGTGAACCTTATTTTTCCACATTGAACACGGCAGCCCTATGGTCATTTAGCATTCTAAGGTGCAACACAAGGCGTTGATTGGTGGCTGGTGCTAATTAAATGCCCTGTGTCTACATGCTAAGAAGCATTACTACTGTCTGTGTTCAGGTCCAATCACATATACGTACATTATCTCATCATCAAAAATCTTTACAACAGCAGGCGTTGATGCCTTAACGCCATATCAAAAGGGGACACTAGAATAAAAAAAAACTAAAAGTTCCTTGTAGTTACTTTAACTACTGCTTCTTTAAAGACTCTCAAAGAATACAACACATATGAAGACTTACCTCTAAATTCCACTAGATCCGTCTTCACTCTGTCTCCGCTCCGCCACGGCAGTCAAACTTAGGTTTCACTCTAGCGTATGTGTGCACTTCCACTGGCTCCACTTGCGTATCTACACCGTTGCAGCTTCTTCGCTCGGACCCTTGCGTAGCAGATACACAAGGCTTCTATTTCTGCCGGATGCCGGCGCATGGCGCATTAATTCAGTTGAATTTAGCACAGAGCAGACAGAAAGTCATATACCAAAATCAACAACATAACATCTGGTTAATTTTCATAATAAAAAAAGAGAGACAAATCAAAGCTTTACTCCTAATCCTTCGGTTGGGAGCACTAACCCTTTGTCTGTTTGTTGTTGTGTTTATAACACACACAGTATCTCACAAAAATGAGTACACCACTCACATTTTTGTAAATATTTTATTAGATTTTTTCATGGGACAACACTGAAGAAGTGACACTTTACTACACTGTGAAGTAGTCGGTGTACAGCTTGTATAACAGTGTAAATTTAATGTCCCCTCAAAATAACTCAACACACAGCCATTAATGTCTGAACCGCTGGCAACAAAAGTGAGTACATCTCTAACTGAAAATGTCCAAATTGGGCCCAATTAGCCATTTACTCCTCCCCGGTGTTCTGTGAGTTGTTAGTGTTGCAAGGTCTCAGGTGTGAATGGGAAGCAGGTGTGTTAAATTTTGGTCTTATACTGATCACTGGAAGTTCAACATGGCACCTCATGGCAAAGAACTCTCTGAGGATCTGAAAAAAAAGAATTGTTGTGCCACATAAAGATGGCCTAGGCTGTAAGAAGACTGCCAACACCTTGAAACTGAGCTGCAGCACGGTGGCCAAGACCATACAGCAGTTTAACATGACAGGTTCCACTCAGAACATGCTCAAATCATGATTAGACTTTGAAGAATAGGGGCTGGTTCTTTAAAGTAGTAAATAATAAAAAAAAAAAAAAAAAAAAAGGGCAAAGCAGGACAGCTCTCTAATTTGACTTTTTAATATTGACACAGACAGACCTTTTGACCGACTAAGGACATGGATTACTGGAACCATGTCCTCTGGTCTGATGAGACCAAGAGAAGCTTATTTGGTTCTGATGGTGTGAGGCGTGTGTTGTGGCGGCAACAAGGTGAGGAGTACAAAGACAAGTGTGTCTTGCCTATGGAGGTGGGAGTGTCATGGTCTGCATGAGTGCTGCCGGCACTGGGGAGCTATAGTTCATACTGAATACTGAAGCAGAGCATGATCCCCATTGCCTTCGGAAACTGGGCCGCAGGGCAGTATTCCAGCATGACAATGACCACAAACATACCTCCAAGACGACCACTGCCTTGCTAAAGAAGCTGAAGGTAAAGGTGATGGACTGGCCAAGCATGTCTCCAGACATAAACCCTATTGAGCATCTATGGGGCATCCTCAAATGGAAGGTGGAGGAGTGCAAGGTCTCTAACATCCACCAGCTCTGTGATGTCGTCATGGAGGAGTGGAAGAGGATTCCAGTGGCAACCTGTGAAGCTCTGGTGAACTCCATGCCCAAGAGAGTTAAAGCAGTGCTGGAAAATGATGGCACTTTGGGCATAATTTGGACATTTACACTTAGGGGTCCACTCATTTTGTTGCCAGCAGTTTAGACATTAATGGCTGTGTGTTGAGTTATTTTGAGGGGATGGCAAATTCACACTGTTATACAAGCTGTACTCTCAATACTTTACATTGTATCGAAGTGTTATTGCTTCAGTATTGTCCTATGAAAAGATATAATAAAATATTTGCAGAAATGTGAGGGGTGTACTCACTTTTGTGAGATATTGTGACAGTGGATTCTGTTCACAACTCTAGCTTTCCCACAGTCAGCGCCGTAGCTCCGCACACACACATTAGGCACAGCGCGTAGGGTACCAAGTGCCTGGGGGGGGCACCAAAAAATCAGGCTTGTGAAAAATCACCATGATTGTCAAGGTACTAGTAACTATAAATAAATATTAAATGAAGCATGTTAACATGTATAAAGCAGTACAAAAGCAACATCTATGACAATTTGCTGGAGAAAACGGTCAATCTTGCTGCCCTCTCCCCTGTCTCCTCTTGGTGCCCGCCCCCTCCCCCACGTCCCAGTGGTCTGTTTGATTATGCCTCAACCTCAGTTAAGTTTGACAGCTGTTTTAACATGGCCTCGAAAAGGCATCAGGAGTCGGGAGCGGAGAAAAGAAAGAAGAAGCGAAAGCGAGATGATGCTAATGCGGCGCTTGCAGGTAAGACAATGTTTTAAACAAAAAATGTTCATTTTGTAGCCTTTGCAAGCATGTCTGTGCTCATGCCAGCTAATATTGCTACCGTCAACAAACTTTGTAACGATAGCTCCTACTAGCCATGTTCAGACTGTGTTAAGTGTTGCAAATGATTGATGTTGGAAATTATTGATGCTTGCTAGCTAGTTTACGTTGTGGGAATGAATATGGATTATTGAAAGCAATTC